>WNWK01005877.1:0-53242 GCA_009830355.1 Cherax destructor
CCAGTTTGGAACCCACACCTGGTCAAGCACGTCAAGAAATTAGAGAAAGTGCAAAGGTTTGCAACAAGACTAGTCCCAGAGCTAAGGGGATTGTCCTACGAAGAAAGGTTAAGGGAAATCGGCCTGACGACACTAGAGGACAGGAGGGTTAGGGGAGACATGATAACGACATATAAAATACTGCGAGGAATAGATAAGGTGGACAGAGACAAGATGTTCCAGAGAGGGGACACAGAAACAAGGGGTCACATTGGAAGTTGAAGACTCCTATGAGTCAAAGGGATGTTAGGAAGTATTTCTTCAGTCATAGAGTTGTCAGGAAGTGGAATAGCTTGGAAAGCGACATAGTGGAGGCAGGAACCATACATAGTTTTAAGACTAGGTTTGATAAAGCTCATGGAGCAGGGAGAGAGAGGACCTAGTAGCAATCAGTGAAGAGGCGGGGCCAGGAGCTATGACTCGACCCCTGCAACCACAAATAGGTGAGTACACACACACACACACACACACACACACACACACGCACGCATGCACGCACGCACGCAGTGTACCATATTATATATATATATATATACAGTGGTACCTCGACTTACGATATTTTTTCATTCAAGAATGCTGTTCAAGTGCCATTACAAACGAATTTATCTCCTTAAGAAATGTTGTAAAATAGACTAGTCCTTTTAGACCCCAAAATTACAAAAGCATTTAAAAAATAAACTTACATAAAGGGTGAGTTTGGGGACCATCGTAAGTCGAGGTACCACTGTATATATATATATATATATATATATATATATATATATATATATATATATATATATATATATATATATATATATATATATATATATATATATATATATATATATATATATATATATATATATATATATATATATATATATATATATATATATATATATATATATATATATATATATACACTGTATATATACAGTGGTACCTCGACTTCGATGGTCCCCAAACTACCCCTTTTATGTAAGTTTATTTTTTAAATGCTTTTGTAAGTGTAATTTTGGGGGTCTAAAAAGACTAGTCTATTTTACATCATTCCTTATGGGGATAAATTCGTTTGGTAATGGCACTTGAACAGCATTCTGGAATGAAAAATATCGTAAGTCGAGGTACCACTGTATATAACTATATATATATATATATATAACTGTATATATATATATATAACTGTATATGTATATATATATATATATATATACATACATACAGTGGACCCCGGTGTTCGTCCTGCTCCAAACTCGCCCTTTTATGTAAGGTAATTTTTAAATGCTTTTGTAAGTGTATTTTTGGGGTCTAAAGGGCTAGTCTATTTCATTATTCTATGGGAATAAATTTGTTTGTAATGGCACTTGAACAGCATTCTGGAACAAAATAACAAAACCCGGGTCCACTGTATAGTATATAGTATATATATATATACATACATACATACATACATACATACACACATATATATATACAGTGGTACCTCAGTTAACGATATTTTTTCGTTCCAGAATGCTTTTCAAGTGCCATTACCAAACGAATTTATCCCCATAAGGAATGATGAAAAGAGACTAGTCTTTAGACCCCAAAGACACACTTACAAAAGCATTTAAAAAAATAAACTTACATAAAAGGGCGAGTTTGGGGACCATCGTTAACCGAGGTACCACTGTATATACAGTGGTCCCTCGGTTTTCGTGCATCTCCAAACTCGAACATTTAAGTAAGTGTATTTTCGTAAGTGCTGTTGCAAGTGTATTTTTGGGGGTCTGAAATAGACTAACCTACGTGACATTATTTCTTAAGGAAGTAAATTCATTCGGTAATGGCACTTGAGCAGCATTCTGGAACAAATTTTTGGCGAAAACCGAGGGACCACTGTATATATATATACATGTATACAGTGGTACCTCAGTTTACGATGGTCCCCAAACTCGCCCTTTTATGTAAGTTTATTTTTTTAAATGCTTTTGTAAGTATATTTTTGGGGGTCTAAAAGGACTAGTCTATTTTACATTATTCCTAATGGGGATAAATTCGTTTGGTAATGGCACTTGAGCAGCATTCTGGAATGATAAAATATCGTTAACCGAGGTACCAATGTATATATACATACTACATACATATACAGTGGACCCCCGGCTAACGAACAAAATTCATTCCAAAAGCCTGCTCAAGTGCCATTACTGAACGAATTTACTTCCTTAAGAAATAATGTCACGTATACGTTAGTCTATTTCAGTCCCCCAAAAATATACTTCCACAAGCACTTATAATATTATACTTACATAATTATACGATTTCTGGGGTGTTCGTTATTCGGGGGTCCACTGTATATACAGTGGACCCCCGGTTAACGAAATTAATCCATTCCAGGAGCTATTTCTCAATCCGAACCTTTCGTAATCCAAACCCTTATTTCCCATAAGAAATAATGTAAATACAATTAATCCGTTCCACAAAAAAATATTCACACAAAATATAATATAAATAACATTTACTTACCTTTATTGAAGAGACTTGCAGCCATCTGGAAGATAGGGAGGATGACAGGGGCAGGGTGTTAGTGGGTGGAAGGGAAATCCCCCCTCCAAAAGGACTTCAGGTAACAAGTCCCTCTCTGGGGTTACTTCCCTTCTTTTTCCTTTAATGCATGAATGCTACACTCCTGCATGCCTGCTACACTCCCTGCATGAATGCTACACTCCCTGCATGAATGCTACACTCCCTGCATGAATGCTACACTCCCTGCATGAATGCTACACTCCCTGCATGAATGCTACACTCCCTGTATGAATGCTACACTCCCTGCATGCCTGCTACACTCCCTGCATGCCTGCTACACTCCCTGCATGCCTGCTACACTCCCTGCATGCCTGCTACACTCCCTGCATGCCTGCTACACTCCCTGCATGAATGCTACACTCCTGCATGAATGCTACACTCCCTGCATGAATGCTACACTCCCTGCATAAATGCTACACTCCCTACATGCCTGCTACACTCCCTGAATGAATGCTACACTCCCTGCATGCCTGCTACACTCCCTGCATGAATGCTACACTCCCTGCATGCCTGCTACACTCCCTGCATGCCTGCTACACTCCCTGCATGAATGCTACACTCCTGCATGCTTGCTACACTCCCTGCATGAATGCTACACTCCTGCATGCCTGCTACACTCCCTGCATGCCTGCTACACTCCCTGCATGCCTGCTACACTCCCTGCATGCCCGCTACACTCCCTGCATGCCTGCTACACTCCCTGCATGAATGCTACACTCCCTGCATGAATGCTACACTCCCTGCATGCCTGCTACACTCCCTGAATGAATGCTACACTCCCTGCATGCCTGCCTAACTCCCTGCATGCCTGCTACACTCCCTGCATGAATGCTACACTCCCTGCATGAATGCTACACTCCTTCATGAGTGCTACACTCCCTGCATGATGCTACACTCCCTGCATGAATGCTACACTCCCTGCATGAATGCTACACTCCCTGCATGAATGCTACACCCCCTGCATGAATGCTACACTCCCTGCATGAATGCTACACTCCTGCATGCCTGCTCACTCCCTGCATGCCTGCTACACTCCTGCATGAATGCTACACTCCCTGAATGAATGCTACACTCCCTGCATGCCTGCTACACTCCCTGCATGCCTGCTACACTCCCTGCATGCCTGCTACACTCCCTGCATGAATGCTACACTCCTGCATGAATGCTACACTCCTGCATGAATGCTACACTCCCTTCATGAGTGCTACACTCCCTGCATGCCTGCTACACTCCCTGCATGCCTGCTACACTCCCTGCATGAATGCTACACTCCCTGCATGAATGCTACACTCCCTGCATGAATGCTACACTCCCTGCATGAATGCTACACTCCCTGCATGAATGCTACACTCCCTGCATAAATGCTATACTCCCTGCATGCCTGCTACACTCCCTGTATGAATGCTACACTCCCTGCATGAATGCTACACTCCCTGCATGAATGCTACACTCCCTGCATGAATGCTACACTCCCTGCATGAATGCTACACTCCCTGCATGAATGCTACACTCCCTGCATGAATGCTACACTCCCTGCATAATTGCTACCACTGGGGTGCCACTAGGAAGCTTCTTTGGACCCATGGTGACTTATTTCACAGTGACAATCACTAAACCACCAAAAAAGACACCAAATGTATTATGAATGTTTGAAAGAGCACGCTGGGTAATGTTCTCTCAATGGTAAACAACGCTACACTGGCGTCTTGCGCAGGCGCAGGCCAGGCACGGAGCAGGTGGACAGTTCTAATACGTTTCGCTATCCGAGCTTTTTTCGCTATCTGATAGCGAAAAAAGCTTTTGGTAACCGATTTTTCCGTTAACTAAACCTTTCGTTAGCCGGGGGTCCACTGTATATATATACACATGTATATGTATATATATATATATATACAGTGGTCCCTCGGTTTTCGTGCATCTCCAAACTCGAACATTTATGTAAGTGTATTTTCGTAAGTGCTGTTGCAAGTGTATTTTTGGGGGGTCTGAAATAGACTAACCTATGTGACATTATTTCTTAAGGAAGTAAATTCGTTCGGTAATGGCACTTGAGCAGCATTCTGGAACGAATTTTAGGCGAAAACCGAGGGGCCACTGTATATACAGTGGACCCTCGGTTTTCGTTCACCTCCAAACTCGAACAATTATGTAAATGTATTTTTGTAAGAGCTTTTGTAAGTGTATTTTTGGGGGTCTGAAATGACTAATCTAATTTACATTTGTCCTTATGGGAAAAAATTCTTTCGGTAACGGCACTCAAACAGCATTCTGAAAACAATTTTCAACAAAAACCGAGGGTCCACTGTATATATATATATATAGAGAGAGAGAGAGAGAGAGAGAATACACTGACAGGAAATACAAGCATGAATACATTGGTACAATATATCAAAGATTATGAATCTCCTCCAGCTCCTTCGAAGGCAGACGCGAGCCCAGTATGCAGCATGCATTTCCCCTCTGGATGGCCACGCTGAGGCGCGGGAACATGAAAGTGGCTGCCCTTGGGTCCCTGGTGGTGTCGATGAGTCTAGAACCCAGTTCTTTAAGGAAACGTGTGCCATTTTTTCCCCATGATCCCAAGGTATCTAGTCCCACTGGGACAAATTGATACTGTTGACTTATGTGCCTGTACTTGCCGATCTTGTACTCCTCCCTGTGATCAGCAGCTCCTCCCTGTCGCTCGACACTGTGATGGATGTAGGTGTCAGCCAGCGTCGACACACAGGTATAGTCCCATGCTAAGAGGTTGCCATTCTTCCAAGGATAGATGGTGATCCCGTCGGGGTGGTTGCCTGGGTTGTGGGTATTGTAGGCTGCTAATGATCGGGGCTCTCTCAGGCTGGGCATCCTGCTGTAGCAAGGCTTCTCTTTATGATGTCGTTGACTTCATTGTGTCTTGCGTGTCAGCCCTTGGTTTTGGAACAGTTAAGACCATGTAGACCATATTGGTCGGCTTGCACATTGCCGCAAATACACGCATATTCCGTGTGAATTGGAGCAGCAAGGCGGAGAGCCACTGTTCCCATTGCCAAAATGGGAACTGTTTCAAGGAAGTCCCCAGAGTGATGTGCACTCACAGCCTGGAAACGGGCAGTCTCCCTGTCTGTTACAGCCCTAAGCATGTTGGCAAGCACCTTTTTAGCGAGGGGGCCATCCCAACTTGACTGTAGCCAGTGCTGCACTAGGTTTTGGTGCTGGAGCAGCAAAAGTCTCCCACTCAATGATAGCACTGGCGTAGCTAGGGTCCTGTATTCCTGCTGAGTCACCGAGGTTGTGCAGAAGAATTTGTTATATATAGTATATATATATACAGTGGTACCTCGACTTACGATGGTCCCCAAACTCACCCTTTTATGTAAGTTTATTTTTTTAAATGCTTTTGTAAGTGTAATTTTGGGGGTCTAAAAGGACTAGTCTATTTTACAACATTTCTTAAGGAGATAAATTCGTTTGGTAATGGTACTTGAACAGCATTCTGGAATGAAAAAATATCGTAAGTCGAGGTACCACTGTAGTGGTACCTCGGTTTTCGTCGATAATTCATTCCAGAATGCTGTTCGAGCGCCGTTACCGAACGAATTTGTTCCCATAAGGACAAATGTAAATTAGATTAGTCCGTTTCAGACCCCCAAAAAATACACTTACAAAAGCACTTACAGTGGACCCCTGAGTTACGATCATAATTCATTCCAGAAGGCTGCTCAAGTGCCATTACCAAACGAATTTTCTCCCTTAAGAAATAATGTCAAGTAGGTTAGTCCATTTCAGACCCCCAAAAATACACTTACAAAAGCACTTACAATATTACACTTACATAATTGTACGATTTCCGAGGTGAACGTAACTTGGCGGTCCACTGTACAATAATACACTTGCATAATCATTAGAGTTGGGAGCTGTACGAAAACAGAGGTACCACTGTACATACAAACAATTGCAGACAGGCGATTTTAACAATGCAAGACAAGCCACGGGGAAGATGGAAGTCTTCAGCTCAAGTACTTTCACACTTCTCAGTGCATCATCAGGAGTTATGCAATGTTGCAAGAGTAGCAACTTGAGAAATGAGGGGAAGTTTTCTCAGAGTAGGGTAGCATGGAGCAACACCAGCTCCAGCTTCTCTCATTAAAGATATTATTGGTTAAGTCATCATAATATCCTCACTTTTTTCCTAATTACATATGAATTTTATGATAAAATTCACAACTTGCAGATTGGAAGGTGTAGGGTTACTAAAAGTATTATTCAGAGTGCTGAGGAGGAGGAGGTTGTAGAGGTAATTTGGACATTTAGAGAAGACAGGGGAAAATGGAATAACTAAGAGAGTGAATAAATCTAAGGTGAAAGGAAGAAGAGTTTGGGAGTATCCCATGAAAGATTGGAGCAAGGGAGTCAAAGAAGTTTTGAGTGCTAAGGGCTTGGGCATCCAACAAACTTGCATGAGTGCATTAGATAAAGAGTGGAAGTAAGCACTTTTTATGCTTTTACTTAACTACTGTTGGAGTGAAAGTGAGGTAATATTTATGAAGGTATCTGGGATAACTGGTTAGCCAGATTTGAGTCCTGGAGGTGTGTAGTACAGTGTTTGTACTATGAAGGAAGGATGAGGATGTTGCAGCTCAGGGTGCCATCTGAACTCTGATGTCAGCATGCTTCTGGCAAGACAGTGACTGAATGAGTGATGGTGAGTATTCCCTCTTTTTTCTGGTCAACCCTTGGTGGGAGACAGCAGGTGTGTTTAAGGAAAAAGAATGAAAAAAGAACAAAATGCACAATACCATGACTGGAACAAGACACAAATACTAACCCGCACATAGGAGAGAGAGGCTTACAACATTTCGGCCCGACTTGGATCATTTACAAAATCACACTAACACAAAAGAAAGGGAGCCAGTATATATATAGGCAAGGAAGTCAAGGACAGTATTAAAAAAGTAAGAAAAAAAGTAGAGGTTGTGGTAAGGTTGTTAGTGGAAGTAGTAGTAGAAGTAATAGTGGTAGTAGAAAGTAGGGAGAGTAGTTTAGTGGCACAAGAGAGAAAGGGGAGTGAAGGATGAAGGAAGGCAATAGTGATGGTAGTAGCAAAAGTAGTAGAAATGGAGTGGTAGTTGTAATAGTAGTAGAAGTGGGGTCAGTCTAAAGACAAGGAAAAGAAGCACTGCAGGAGAGCTAAGGGCCTACAATGGGTAGGACCAAAAACACAGGGAAAAAAACTGAAGAACAGAACACACTTAGGCAGAAAAAAGGAAAACAAAGAAAAAGGAAAAAAATAGGAAAGGAGAAGAGGTAGGAACAGTAGAAGAAAAAAGGATCAGGTCAAGTCACAAGTGTTCTGAAGTTTGGAGCATTTGACAAATGTAATGAGAAAGGAAGGCATCTACAAAGACAAGTTGTGCATTAGCTCTCCTGCAGTGCTCCTTTTCTTTGTCCTTAGATTGACCCCACTTCTACTACTACTACTACTATGACTACCACTCCATTTCTACTACTATTGCTACTACCATTACTATTGCTTCCCCTCACCCTTCACTCCCCTTTCTCTCTTGTGCCACTAAACTATTTTCTACTACTACTTCCACTACCAGCCTTACCACCACCACTACTTTTTCTTCCTCTCTTGGTCTCGTCCTTGTCCCCCTTTGCTTATATATACTGGCTCCCTCTCTATTTTGTCACTCTGGCAGGAATGGCTCAAATGGAGTTGAAAGAGTCAATGTGCCCTTGTCATAGGGCTGCCTGGCCAAAGGGCTGTAAACGGTAGTCCACCTGACAAACACGGCTGGCTCACAGCACCCTTGCCATAGGGCAGCCCCCACCCTAGGGCTGTAAGTGGTACTCAACTTGACACAAAGACAGCTCACCATGCTCTTGCCATATGGCTGCCCTTGCCATAGGGCTGTAAATGGTACTCCACTTGACACGAAGATGACTCACCGTGTCCTTGTCATAGGACTGCCCCCGCCATAGGGCTATAAGCAGCACTTCAATCGAACTGAAAAAGACTCACTGTGCCTTTGCCATAGGGCTGTAAACAGTACATCACTTGTACCAACTCTGACACTCTTTCGGGAGCCACTGCCGGGTCACCACATGGAGAAGACCAGGTCAGGACCCATCCTGACAAACCTACATGAACATCTCTTGTATGTCTGTGTGACTTTGTAAATAGTCTAAGTCGGACCAAAACGTTGTAAGCCTCTCTTCTATGTGAGGGTTGTGTAGCATATGATGTTAAGACTGATATACAGTAAATACATGTGTGTCTGGATAAGACAAAATAAAGACTATGATGGATATAAAGCCTTTCCAGAAGCTGTAAGCACATCCTTGAAAAAGTCATCATAAAATGTCACTTCTGAATATCTATAATAATTATATATATTTTGTAATCATTGTACTAAAGTTGAAGTACAAATTTCTTATATTCACTACAGTATTTAACTCTATACTTTTTGACTTTCCTAAATAAAGAACTGAATAAAACAACCATCACTCTCTATTTTCAAACAAGCCCAAAGAAAGCAAATATATATATTACTCTCTCTCTCTCTCTCTCTGCCCACTATCAAGCTTATACCACCAAGGGAAGATTTATAACCCTCTACCATCACTACTAAGCTTAAACCACACAGGGAAGGTTTATAGCATCAATGAGGTGAGACCTTTGGGTAGCTTCAATAATAGGTTTGGCAGGTATATAAGCAAATGTTGGTGGATGCGAGTTGTACCTTCCTAGCATGGATCAGTAGAACTGATGGAGTGCTCCACTATTCTTATGTTATTTTATCACTCTACACCAACTACTAAACTTATATCACACAGAGAAGGCTTATTTCACCCTCTTAGCTCACTACTAAGCTTACAGCACAGAAGCGGCTTATATCACTCTCAAGGCTTATTAAGCTTAAATCACTGATGGAAAGATTGTACCACTTAAATCTCACCATAAAGAGTACACCACCGAGATAAGGTTTATATCTTTAAGCTCACTACTAGGCTTACATAACCGAGAAAGGTTTGTATCAATCTCAAAGTTAGCTACTAAGCTTACACCACCGAGGGATGGTTTGTATCACTCTCGAGCTCACTGAAAAGCTTTTGTCACCGATAGAAGCTTTATATCATCTTGTAAACCCTCTACTAAGATTACACCATAGAAGGAATGCTTTATAACTCTCTAAGCCCACTAATAAGCTTACACCACAAAGGAAAGCTGTATAACTCTCGTTCCTCTCACTACCAAAATGCTTACAATAATCTAGACATAGTACCACTAGATAAATAGATCAGGTTATAATAACGTAATATTATGTTTGTCTCGCTACTATCATGGTACATGCATATTAACATATGGTTTCACATAAGTGGCTACTTATATTTTATCTTGCCTTAGTTTTGTTAAAATAAGTTAACAAGTTGAATATAATAAATCTTTTTGTCTGCAAAGATGAACTACAGAAGCGACTTTTAATTCCGTATTACACAGTGAATTGCAATGGTATTATATAATAAATACGTATTTATATATTTTACTGTTGTAAATAATTATGCTTCGCTAATATAGGTATTATGTTTACGTTATTCTTATTGATGCAACTTGTTGCTATACTTATAAAATTATATAAATAATCTTCCATTTGTAAACCGTAGTTATATAATTTATGAACCAGAAGGGGATACGGTTGCTCTAGTTAGGATTTTTATGTTTTAATAATAATAATAATAATAATAATAATAATAATAATAATAATAATAATAATAATAATAATAATAATAATAATAATAATAATAATAATAATAATAATAATATCTTTATTTACTACACGTACATGTACAAGGTATACAGGTCTAGCTGACATCAATGACATACTACTATATAGAAAGCCCCTTTGTTATACTGAGCATTTCGGGCAAATTAGGTCAGTGTCCCAGGATGCGACCCACACCAGTCGACTGACACCCAGGTACCCATTTTACTGATGGGTGAACATAGACAACAGGTGTAAGGAAACACGCCCAATGTTTCTACCCTGGCTGGGTATCTAACCCAGTGTTATTATAATTTTGTGGGGCTGTATCTGAGTTATATAGGTAATTATAGATATATGATCATTGTGTCAGTTTGGCGATTAATTTATGCCTAAAAAATCAATATTAGGTTTGTTTTTCATGGAAATAGATGTTGTGCATAAAATAATCTAAAGTTAACTTAACCTTACTCTGACAGCGGTATATATATGGGACTGGAGCGCCTCTCTTTACATTTTATATATCCCGTGGCATGGTAGGCAACACTCTTTGCCCCTAAACTACTCGTGTGTGTTAGTTACCATTTTGTCCTAGGCACATTTTGATTAGACATTAGGCCTGTTGTATGTGTGTGTGTGTGTGTGTGTGTGTGTGTGTGTGTGTGTGTGTGTGTGTGTATGTGTGTGTGTATGCTTCATTGCTAGTGTGTACCACCTGTACATAAAATTGCAGGTGTGTGTGCGTATGTACCAAGAGAGACAGTTGATCTGGGGAGCCAATTAACACATTTTCCACGTGTAGAGACAGAGACGTCTCTAAGTCAATCTTCGTCTGGCATTAAAACCGTCTCTCAACCCCTGACGTAATAGGGTCATGAGAGTGACCCACAGGATGGGTATGGGGTGCATAATGAAGATATTAAACTAACTAACTAAGCTACTTTCCCTACTTTCTATTACTACTTCCACTACCAGCCTTACCACCACCACTACTTTTTCTTCCTCTCTTGGTCTCGTCCTTGTCCCCCTTCGCTCATATATACTGGCTCCCTCTCTATTTTGTCGTTCTGGCATTTGGGCTGCAGCCTGAGTGCCAGGAACGGGTCAAATGGAGTTAAGAGTCACCGTGCCCTTGTCTACACATGCTGCTATGTATGATAATCTATGTAACTGTATTTGTGTATACGTGAATAAACTTACTTACTTGCCTAACACAATGAGTGTCCGGGGTTCAATCCCCGGCCGGGTGGAAACGTTGAGAATGTTTTTGTACACCTGGTGTACCTGTTCACCTAGCAGTAAATAGGTACCTAGGTGTTAAGTCACCTTACACCTGCTGTCCCTGTTCACCTAGCAGTGGGTACCTGGGTATTAGTCACCTTAGACCTGTTATCACTGTTCACCTAGCAGTAAGTGGGTACCTGGGTATTAGTCACCTTAGACCTGTTATCACTGTCCACCTAGCAGTAAGTGGGTACTTTTTTGTTAGTCACCTTACATCTGTTGTCCCTGCTCGCCTAGCAGTAAGTAGGTACCTGGGTGTTAGTCGACTGGTGTGGGTGGCATCCTGGGGGACAAGATTGAGGACCCCAATGGAAATAAGACAGACAGTCCTCGATGACGCACTGACTTCCTTGGGTTATCCTGGGTGGCTAACCCTCCTTACACTGGCTTAAAAAATCCCAACATGTTCACAGTGACTTGCCAGTCAACTTTCCTGACATGCTGCACGTCCAGTAATATATGGATTATTTTTGTTATTATATCTCCTTAAACAACAATTTCCGCGAGAGACAAATCATTTGTGCCGGGTTATATACAGATAGCATACTTGTATTTTATAATAGAAAATAATGCGTGATCTCTCAAAAGGACCGGATATCCACATTAACTGATTTTGGGGGGTTTATCCTAGGTAATTTACACATATGTTACTTTGTATGATAATTGTACATAATGTGTACCTGTACGTAAATAAACTTACTGTTATATATATATATATATCTGGGGACTTCCTCCAAACAGTTCCCATTTCGGCCATGGGAACACGCCTGGACCCTAAGACCCTTCATATTGCAGTGGCTCTGCGCCTTGCTGCCCCTATTCACACGGAATATACGTGTATTTGCAGCGATGCGCAAGCCGACCAATATGGTCTACATGGTCTTAACTGTTCTAAAACCAAGGGTTGGCATGCAAGACACAATGAGGTCAACGACATCATAAAGAGAACCCTTGCTACAGCTGGATGCCCAGCCGAGAGAGAGCCTCGATCACTAGCAGCCAACAACGCCCACAACCCAGCAAACCGCCCCGACGGGATCACCATCTATCCTTGGAAGAATGGCAAGCTCTTAGCATGGGATTATACCTGTGTGTCGACACTGGCTGACACCTACATCCCTCACAGTGTTGGGCGACAGGGAGGAGCTGCTGACCACAGAGAGGAGTACAAAATCGGCAAGTACAGGGACATAAGCCAACAGTATAAATTTGTCCCAGTGGGATCAGAGACCTTGGGAGCGTGGGAAAAAAATGCAACACGTTTCCTTAAAGAACTGGGTTCCAGACTCATCGACACCACCAGGGACCCAAGGGCAGCCACGTTCATGTTCCAGCGTCTCAGCGTGGCCATCCAGAGGGGAAATGCATGCTGCATACTTGGCTCGCGTCCGGCTTCGGAGGAGCTGGAGGAGATTCATAATCTTTGACATATTGTACCATTGTATTCATGTTCATGTTTGTGTTTTCTATAAATGTATTCTGTCTATTAATAAAGCATTTATATATATATATATATACGTATTTAAAATATCTGTGTACTCACCTTTATGTGGTTGGAGGGGTCGATTCACAGCTACTGGCCCCTCCTCTTCCACTTCTAGGTTTACTCTCCTTTGGCTTCAAGAGGCTTATTGTACCTCTTCTTAAAAACGGCGACAATTATACTCACTTCGTGTTAAGCGTAAACCCGTGTGAGCTCTACAAGAGGTTGAGGCTCGATCCACCGTCTGGTTATTGTGTGAAAGTTCAGTTACCTTTCATCATACACCTATTTCCTATAAAACTGAATGACAGCTCTTGGCCATCTGAAGTTCATCTATTTGAATTTGTTGTAAGCAAGCTTTCTCGCTAATATATATCATCAGACTGGTTGGGTGTTACAGCCGCCACACTTCTGTATAACTACAAATATCTCTGAAAGATTACAACATCATCTGATTTGTTCATACTGTCAGCGAGATCTGATACTACATCTTGCGTCATTATGAACCCGAATGAGAGAAAATCCATGAATTTAAGAGAGAAATTTCTCATAGTGTTCAAGAAAAGTCTTTAAATATCCCTTATAAAGCTACTGCAAAAAAAAACCTCCAAATGGGATAGGTATCTTGGTCACTGAGCTTAAACTGATTCTAATATTTGGTTGCATATTGTATATTAATATAGAGCCTGAGTGAGCATGTGTGTGCTCAGATGAGCACTCTTCATAGCCATGATGACAGCTTAATTAATAATGATAATAACTTTATTTCCCAAGATTATACGTCAGACTTGCTATATCAGGTTAAAAGTGTTTGTTTCTTACAAGAAAAAGTTCGTGGTTATACATCTGTTAATGATATCAAGGACCCTAATGGAAATAAGTCACTTCGACTTTTTTGGATTATCCTAGGTAATTTACACTATGTATGATAATTGTGCTTATGTGTACCTGTGCCTAAATAAAGTTATTTACTTATCAGCGCTGTTAGAGTTGTTATAGCAGGTTAACAGTGTTTCTTACAAGGAAAAGTCCATAGTTATATATAGTAATGTTTCTGTAAATGATTTCAGGGATCACCGCTTCAGGTGTACCAGTCTGAGTTGTTTCTCTCAATCGTCAAATATTTCAGATTATTCTAACTTCATCTACTGCAAATGCATCTTTATCAGTGTAACGTTTTTAGCTAATTCACAAATAACTTGAACCTTGAAGAGGTAACTTTGGACGAGGTTTCAATCCATCCAGAAGAACTACTAAGTGATTGGGTATTGGGACTCGTTAGGAAAAACAAAGAATATTCTTAACATAAAAATCCGAATTTCGAAAGAGAAAGGAATGTGAGGATCAAGTGTTAGGTAGACATGAGTTATTCTTTCTTGGCTAGATAATGGCAACTTTCCTTAATCCTAATGATCAACACAATACTAAACCTCGCAGTGAAAACTGTATCAAAAATAATTATCCCACGAATGTAAAACTAGGTTAATGCTAACTTTCCAGCATCTCCTAACGACATTTTCCGAAGTTCCTTTGAGTTCCTGTCCAAGAAAGAGATGGTTTTCTATGGTGAAACATAGAAAACACGAGGAACCTAATCATGGATCTGCCCAAGGCTGCCCAAGCCTAAATAATGAAAACTGTAAATAAAAATTAATAAATCTTGTTAGCCTTATTAAAACTATCATATGATAATTATTTATAATTATATGATAATTATCAGTAATTATTTATAATATTAGTCATTATTAACTTCAGGTCCTTAGTCTGGTGGCTAGAGCTCGATTCCCGGCGGGGTGGAAACATTTCGATGTGTTTCCTTACACCTGTTGTCATGTTCACCTAGCAGAAAATAGGTACCTGGGTTGTTAGTTGACTGGTGTGGGTCGCATCCTGGGGGACAAGATTAAGGACCCCAATGGAAATAAGACAGACAGTCCTCGATGACGCACTGACTTTCTTGGCTTATCCTAGGTGGCTAACCCTCCGGGGTTAAAAATCCGAAGAAATCTTATCTTTACATGTACAAGGTATACTGGTCTAGTTGACATCAATGACATACTACTATATAGAAAGCCACTTGTTATGCTGAGCATTTCGGGCAAATTAGGTTAGTTTTGTCCCAGGCTGCGACCCACACCAGTCAACTAACACCCAGGTACATATTTTATACTGATGGGTGAAAAGGGACAATAGATGTCTTATGGAAACACATCCCTAATGTTTTCCAGCCGTACCGGAGATTCGAACTCCGGACCTCAGTGTGTGAGCTGAGTGCGCTAGCGATCGAGCTACGATCATTTATTTTTAATGTTGCAGTGTGCTAGTTGAAGGCGCTACCAACCCAGCCACGAGGAGCAGAGGAAGGACGGGCACCAAAAGCAGGAGCATTAACAAGATGTTCAAATATCCTGAGTACCTTCTCTCCTGACACTGGTATGCAATGATGGCTGCATCCTGTGTGTGTGTGTACTAACCTATTTGTGGTTGCAGGGGTCGATACTCAGCTCCTGGCCCCGCCTCTTCGCTGTCCGCTACTGGGTCTCTGCTCTCCCTGCTCCATGAGCTTTATCATACCTTGTCTTAAAACTATGTATGGTTCCTGCCTCCACTATATGTTTCTCTAGACTATTCCACTTCCTGACTACTCTGTGGCTGAAGAAATGCTTCCTAACATCCCTTTGACTCATCTGAGTCTTCAGCTTCCAGTTGTGTCCCCTTGTTTCTGTGTTCCCTCTCTGGAACATCCTGTCACTGTCTACCTTGTCAATTCCCCGCAGTATTTTGTATGTCGTTATCATGTCTCCTCTGACCCTTCTTTCCTCCAGTGTTGTTAGTCCTATTTCCCCTCAACCTTTCTTAATAGGACAGACCCCTGAGTTGTGGAACTAACCTTGTCGCAAACCTTTGCACTTTCTCTAGTTTCTTTACGTGCTTGACCAGGTGTGGGTTCCAGACTGGTGCTGCATATTCTAGTATGGGCCTGACGTACATGGTGTACAGTGTCTTGAATGATTCCTTGTTAAGGTAACGGAACGCTAATCTTAGGTTTGCCAGTCGCCCATATGCTGCCGCAGTTATCTGGTTGATGTGTGCCTCCGGAGACGTGCTTGGCGTTATACTCACCCCAAGGTGTGTGTGTGTGTGTGTGTGTGTACTCACATATTTGTGGTTGCAGGGGTCGATTCATGGCTCCTGGCCCCGCCTCTTCGTGTGTGTGTGTGTGTGTGTGTGTGTGTTTTAGCTTAAATTCCTTAAACCAAGAGCTCTAGAAGGCAAAATTTAAAGCACATACATACATTGGTGTACAGCTCTTGGTACCTACATAACTACGTAAGTTTGGCCCTCTTGGCTGGGGAGTCGCACCCATTTGTATATCATTGATATGAACATAGTGATGGTCGCATTATCAATGTGGGTGGGGTGTGGCAGGTGAAGCGTATGCCGAGTGCATTACAATTTATTTGGTGTTCGTCACACTATCACTTCCATTTCTGTACCAGTCAAGCCAGCAGCTATGACGGGATGGTTGTTGGGGCCCCAATCACTCTGTATGGCTGCTAAATTTAAAAGGTCAACCAATCAGGGTGATTGACGCCTGTCGAACTGACACTGTATTTATATTCCTGGCTGCAGTGAGATTCTTACTAGCTGGCTGAGTACAAATATTGTTTCTATCTCTCTTTTGTTCGAGTTATTAAGCCAGTAGCGGTGAATGAACTCTCTTTGCTCTCGTGCACTCTGTACATACAATAAATATTAGTGGTGGGGATATACGGACACTCGAAGAGTGTCCTTAGTGTTTATCACTCTTTCTTATTTCGTTCCTTGCCTGGGGGACTTGATTTACGGCCAGGTGCTATAGGCCTTTCATTTGTACCTGTGTATGATTCATTACCTTTGTAACTTGTGAGTTCATTACCTTTGTACCTTGTTCAGCTATCAAAACTTTGGGGCCCAGTCTCTGGACCCATTATGTACCTCTATAATCTGTAAATACCTTTGTAACTTGTCATGATTGTGACCAGATCTACCTGGAGTTCATTACCTTTGTAACTTGCTCAGCTATCAAAACTTTGGGGCCCAGTCCCTGGACCCATTATGTACCTCTGTAACCTTTTGACTACCGCCCACAGGATGGGTATGGGGTGCATAATAACGATATTAAACTAACTAACTAAACTTCCTGTGTCCGGTATGTGTGTGCGCCAGAAGACGGCGAAGCCAGAGTCGAAAAGAACAATTGTCATGGAGGATTTAATCTTTTTTCTTAGGACAGTACCTGCCGAAATTAGACTGATTTGAGTGAGGTAGCGAAATTGTATTATAAAGAATGTTACCCCGAGAGTGGCGGGGCATTAGTTTCCGGTATTGTGTGAATCGTTGCTTGATATGCAAATATAATAATTTTTTTTTTCATTTATTTATGTGGTACAAAAAAATGTGGTTTACATGTGATAAAATATTGGTAGGCACGAAAAAAGCCACTAGTATGCAATGCATAAAAGACTACTTAAGAATTAGACAGACTATTAAGTAGGATTTTTTATGCAGTTAACCACAATCATTTGTACACTTGGGAGATATAAATGAAGTGATGCCAGTCTCTCTCTCTCTCTCTCTCTCTCTCTCTCTCTCTCTCTCTCTCTCTCTCTCTCTCTCTCTCTCTCTCTCTCTCTCTCTCTCTCTCTCTCTCTCTCTCTCTCTCTCTCTCTCTCTCTCTCTCTCTCTCTTTTCTCTTCTCTCTCTCTCTCTTTCTATATATATATATATATATATATATATATATATAAAACAACACTGCACTAGCCAAGGACTCGAACCCATAGCTAGTGCAGTGTTGTTATCGATCAATACCACTCGTTCGTGGTTACAATAATATATGTGTACTCACCTAGTTGTGGTTGCAGGGGTCGATTCATAGCTCCTGGCCCCGCCTCTTCACTGTGTGTGTGTGAGGAGACACTAGTATCGGACAGGACAGGATTCATCACACTGTACAATCAGTACACATCGTGCCAGCTGTATTCTCCGATGATCTTATGTATACCTGTACCTAAATAAACTTACTTAAGTG
Organism: Cherax destructor; assembly: GCA_009830355.1. Lineage (NCBI taxonomy): Eukaryota > Metazoa > Arthropoda > Malacostraca > Decapoda > Parastacidae > Cherax > Cherax destructor. Next base: position 18,179 of record WNWK01005877.1, read on the forward strand.
AGGTGGGATACAGTTTATTACAACTTAAATACTAGGGGTCTTATAGGACCAGGACATGGTGATGAGGTTAGTATGTTGATGTGAGGTGCACAAATTTCGGGGAGTGGTGAAGGTTTGTGGGACGAGGTGGTGAAACCTGATAAACAAAAGTTTTATATATGGGATTGTAGGTTATACTCTAAGATACGGGTTATTAAATTTTGAGTATAGGTTGTGTCAAAGGTTCCCTGTCTGCTAACCGCTTCAAATATATTGTTAAAAACGACACCTCATTACGTTAATGTGATCTTGAGAGAGATATATTATATCAAACAAAACCTAAACCCTGCTATTTTAATCCAATTCTGTTCCTGTTCTTCCAAATTTCCTTAATAAGTAAGTAGGTTATTTAGATACAGGTACACATAAATATAGTTACACAAGTTATCATACATAGTAACGTGTAAATTTATAGGATAACTCCAGTAAGTCAAATTGACTTATTTCCATATACGTACTATCAGATAAACATATCTCATCATATTTGTAATATTGTAATTAAAGTAACTTAACAATTATATCTTTTTGTGATTTTTATTATGGATTGTGTAAATTTTAAGTATATTATAGGCCAAGTTTTGCCCAAGATGCTATGCATTCTTTGTGCCTTCAGTTTATTGCATGTCATGTGCAGTAATACTGAAATTTAGATTTGTATCTGATTTGTATTTGACCATCATTCGTAATAACCTCCATAAATGTTACAGTAAATTGTCTTGCTACCTCCAGGAGTGGTTATAACTACTTATAAGTTATTTTAAGGCTGCCCGAAATGCTCTGCATAACCAGGGGCTTTCTATAAAGTATGGCAATAATATTATCTTTTTTGTACCAATTGTAAAACTAACTGCCAGAAATGCTCATGCATGTTAGTGGCTTTTTTGTGCTTAACAATACTTTATTACATGTAAACTATTATTTGTATACTACACAAAGGAGTATAAAATTTTACTTGATTTTGATTAAGTTTATCATTTATCACTGATGCTTCAGTGTCACCTAAATATATCGGCATAAGAAAATATTTCTAAACTTGTAAAAAGATTGCAATAAGATAAAAGTTACCTTTTATCAGTAAATTTATGAAAAAAATTGAAGACAAAAAAATTCAGCAATGTGTCTGAAATATTGAAATTATGCCATAAATGTTTGTGGTTGGAGCGAGGTAAACACCGGCCAAAACACAAGTCACTCCCGCTGCTGCTCCTCATTCCTCACTGAAAAAAGGTAACAGTTGGGCAGAATTTGTGTGATTTTCTTGCTCTTGAGGAGCGAATAGCTGTTTAAGGGATAGTTATTTATCGGCAGTTAAATCGGTGGTGAGAAGACAGGTTGTTCAAGAGACAGGAGGTAAATGAGGTCTGAACATGACTTAAGATTATCGAGGACTCTGAGTATTACACCCGAGAATTATTCCTTAGTATCGCCTGGTAGAAGTTGAGCAGTGGTTATTGGTACCTGGAAATGTGATTCAAGTTAAAGAATGTTATACAGTAATTGTTGGAGGTTTTAATATTAATCTCTTCGAGTAGAAAGCTTCCCCATAAACAACCTTCCTTATATATTTAATTACGTAATCGATCGGAATTTTTGAGTAATAAAGCTTAAGATGGAATGCCTTAATAATGGTAAATGGCTCTTGATTCAAGGTGACTAAGGAGCCTTGTGGCTCAGTTGGTAGTCACCTCAGCTAGCTCACTGAGGCACCAAGGTTCAATCCCTGGCACAAGGAGAAACATTGGATAGGTTTCCTTGCACCTGAAGCCCCTGTTCACCTAGCAGGAAGTAGGGGAAACAGGACACAATCCTATTTCACCTACTTACTGACTAATTGAGTCATTAATAAGAAAACTGTGAAAGCCAAAACTAAAGTTAAAGAAGTGTGGGGACATGAAAACCACCATTGAGGTTGTTGGGTGTATGAAGAGTAGACCAACTGATAATGGTCTAGGATGAATTAAAATGTCATAAAGTTTTCATTCATAATATTGGAACTTTTGATTTCTTGCAGCCATGGTACTTTGGTTTTTATTTTATTGTATACATATAAAGTTGAGGGAGGACGGGCATGAGGATCAATCTTGGATGTGTAGGTGGAAGTCAGAATGAAGTGATTATCTTCTACTAGGGTATATTCAAGTATAGTGTCAAGTTTGTCTACATGGTCCTGTAGTTAAAACACCTCAAAAGAAAGTGGATGGGGTGGGGGGGGTAACTGTGCTCAATGTTATGGCTATAAACCCCTATGAAGGGTATGGCAGGCAGTGAGAGACAGACATTAGAGACTGGTACAGGCAATGTTCCAAGAGTCTGGGGGTGAGCTACGAAACTGGCATAAACATAAGGGCGATGAAAAATTATGATGGCTCCAACATGACCATGTTCATATGCTGCCACCCCTCAAGGAAGGTTCTATGATGTTGGTGAGTCTTTTGACCCAAGGAACTGTATCTGCCCTTTCCTTCTTGGATCGAACCTGATTGCCTCCCATTTTCCTAAGTGCTGCACGATCCCTACAGGATTAGCACTTCCTCCTCTACCAAACTGTAAATGTAATGAGGTATGCTGCCAGCCATCCAGCCAGCAAATCAATCTCTTGGTGTTCCCACATGGTAACTTCCGTCAACAGTGGAGGACAAAATAGCATAACTGGTTTTCATAAAATTGGTTAGTTTGGTTATTGAATCATTGAATGCCTTTTGTAAATTTAAATAAGTCACATTGACTTTGTGTTATCCTAGTTAAATTCCACATAATTTACTACATATATAAAACCATAGTAAGAACTTATATATGGGACCTAATTGAAACTAACTTGAGTTGCTATTACTTTATTTTAAAATGTTTTGAGCATTTTCTTTCGGCAGTGACATAAAATTTAAGACTTTATCTTGGTTTTTGTTTAATGTGTATGTGTAAAGTACTACTTTACTTTTTAATACAGCCTTTCATTTTCGGTGCATTCAGATGTTTTTAACACGCAGTGAGTATGATCGTGGAGTCAACACATTTTCTCCTGAGGGTCGTCTATTTCAGGTTAGTACGTAATTAGCTACTTATTTGTAATTGTCTGTTTGTAGCTACTAGAGCTGAGCTGTTTTCATTTCTTTGCCAGTTTAGTTGTAAAGAAAAATTTCCCAGTATACCTTCAGTTCCATTTAATTCTTAATTTATATCTGTTGCCTCTTGTTATTCCTGTTGAAGGTACTAAAAACGTTATGCTTTCGTATCCTTTTATAACCTTATGTTATAATATCTCTGCTTTCCGTATACGTACATCAACCAGTCTTGGGCCCCTGTGTTTCCAGCTTTTCATCATAACTTCTTTTTTTTTTTTTAGCTCTGGGATCCATTTTTTTTATATCCTGATCCACATAGTTTTTTTTTAGGTATGGACACCACGCTATAGCTGCATATTCCAATTTTGGCTAGTATATGTTGTAAACAGATTTTTTCAGCATCTACATATTTATATAGTTAGCTAGTTTGGTGCATTATATGCATTTCTCACAATTTCATTTATATAATATGGTAGACATTTTTTCACTGATAACTCATAAATTGCCTAATCTTTATATGTTGGATTTACCTTATTTAACTGAAAGTTATGATAGGTTATATTGATCAGTAGTACAATGTTGATAAGGTAAATCAGTGGGTAGTCCTAGAATTCAATTGAATCAGTTGCCATATACAGTGGTCGCTCAGTTTTCGTGCATCTCCAAACTCGAACATTTATGTAAGTGTATTTTCGTAAGTGCTGTTGCAAGTGTATTTTTGGGAGTCTGAAATAGACTAACCTACGTGACATTATTTCTTAAGTAAATTCGTTCGGTAATGGCACTTGAGCAGCATTCTGGAACGAATTTTCGGCGAAAACCGAGGGACCACTGTACATATCTCATTCACGATTTTTGTAACTGAATGATATAATGTTTAGGTGGCATCCAAGGTGTGAAGTTTAATTGAATGGTAACTGGTTCATTACAACTATTTTATTTCTAATATGTATAGCATGTGCTTATTTCAAGTAAAATTAAACTACAGAACAGTTAACTCTTCATAATGAACTTCTGAAATACTGAACAAAACCTGCTGCTGGGTCGGTCGATTTGAAAACAAATACACTTGACAGAATATTCAACTATTTTTACAATAACAGCAAAACAATCTACTCTACTACATTTGTCATTACTAGCCATTCGTTTCCTCCAATTACACGTAGTCTGTTATATGGAGGGTTTACTCTTGTCTATATGTATTAGTTTCTAAATAAAATAATAATAATTTGCAGTATACTGCTTTCTTGTCTTCATTTTGCTGTTTTGCCACAACATATATTAAAAACTACAATGTTATTTTACTTATTAATGTCTTCCTTAGGTTGAATATGCTATTGAGGCAATAAAGTTGGGTTCTACTGCCATTGGTATCCAAACAAGTGAGGGGGTTGTCCTAGCTGTTGAGAAGAGGATTACATCACCTCTCATGATCCCCAGCACCATAGAAAAAATTGTGGAGATTGACAGTCACATTGGTAAGATTTCTGTGTGTCTTTCAAATTATTTACACCCAGCGCTCTGTTTTTACACTAAACAGTACCATAATAGGGGAGTATTAAGATGAGAGTAGCAAGCACATGAAAGGTTATGAATGTTATGAATGCTTATAAAAATTTGGCATTAAACAACTTGATAAGATTTCTTAATCACAGTAATGTTGACTGATGATGTGGTAGTATTCCAGAGCAAAGAAGAAAAAAGTTAGCAACAGACGTTCCTGCAGAGTTTTAAAATTAAAATGATTTTATATTCAGTATAAATGAGATGAATAAATTCAGTTTTTTATATTTTCCAAATATAACATTTGGAAGATATAAAAAACTGAATTTATTCATTTGATATCTTCATACACCATTAGTGTAAGATGTTATTTGTTTTAACCAGGCAGGGTGAGTGACCAGAATTAGGGAACACATTCACCATCACTTGTTCTCTAGCTGACTTTTCAGTAGGGCACAGACAAATTTAGATTTACCAAGTGTAAGCATTGTATAAAGCTTCCCATCATTCATCAAAACATATGAAGTCTTAAACCAAGTGATAATAACAAATTCATTTTATAAATGGCCTCATGAGACAGACAGATCCATATTTAAAACTATTGTGACAGCAAAGTTAGGAAGCTGAGGTGCAATATTATTAGATGTCTTCTTTCTTTCAACAAATCGGCCATATCCCACCGAAGCAGGGTGGCCGAAAAAGAAAAACAAAAGTTTCTCTTTGTAACTTTAGTAATGTATACAGGAGAAGGGGTTACTAGCCCCTTGCTCCCGGCATTTTAGTTGACTCTTACGACACGCATGGCTTACGGAGGAAGAATTCTGTTCCACTTCCCCATGGAGATTATTAGATGTGACCTAATGAATTGTCTTAAAGATGGGGTCAGTCTGTAGCTTCGAGATGTCATTGAAGTGCTTGCAGAGAATTGGGAGCAGTTTACAACTCAATTAGTGAAAATAACACTTATTTCCCCTCCCCAAAAAGAATCCATCTCCAAATATCCTGCTTGGTAATTTCAGTTGAGACATCTAAAATAGAATAATTTAGCAAATATTTTAATATCCATTCCATCTGCTCATTATTAGAGAAAAAATACCTGTACACACCTTTATAGTAATTTTGTTTTCTTTTGTCATCATTCAGGTTGTGCTGTATCAGGACTGGTGGCAGATTCTCGAACATTAGTTGATCATGCACGAGTTGAGTGTGCCAATCATTGGTTTGTGTATAATGAGAACATGAAGGTTGAATCTGTCGCTCAGGCTGTGTCAAACCTTGCTATTCGGTTTGGTGACTCAGATGATGATGGTCCAGCAATGGTAAATATGATTCTCTATATATATACAGTATTGTGTGTAAATAAATAAATATATATATATACATTGGAACCCCGACTAACGTAAGCTCCATATAACGTAAAAATTGTGTAACGTAAGCTTTTTTTGCAAAATATTTTTCTCGTGTAGCGTACATTTACTCGTGTAGCGTACCATACCAGACCTGTCCGCCTGGCTCGCACAAGCGCGGTGAGGCGAACAGGACGCCAGTCAAGCGTTGTTTACACTTGAGAGTACATTACCCAGCGAGCTCTTTCAAACATTCACAATACTTTTGTTGTGTTTATTGTTGGTTAAGTGATTGTCACTGTGAAATAAGTCACCATGGGTCCAAAGAAGCTTCACAAGTCGATAAAGGCTATAGCACCAGCCAGTGATAAAGTGTAGCAATGGAAATAAGTCACTCTGTCTTGACTTTTTTGGGTTATCCTAGGTTTTTTACACATGCTGCTATGTATGATAATCTATGTATAACTGGATTTGTGTATACCTGAATAAACTTACTTAAGTAAGTTAAGCGATTAATCGATAGAAAATGACGACACAAAACTTAACTTCTACAATGTTGTTTGAGATTATAGGGACACAGAGAAGAGCGCCGTCCTCTGCCACCACATCCTCCTTATACCCAACAACAACACCAACACACTCCACCAGTCCTTATACCCAACAATAACACCAACACACACTCCACCAGTCCTTCCAGATTCGTAATGACATGTTTTATTCATTCTAGAGTTTATATCATGTTTCTATGTTATTAATATTGTTTAGTATGTCATATTAGATGAATTGTGCTAGATAAATAAGCTGTAGAGTTGATATTATTGTCATATTGAAGGACTATTTTGTCCTCTCTCCAAACAAATTCTCTCATACGCCAACAAGAGTCTTCATTAAAGGTAAAATTTATTTAACTGTTCATTTGTCCATTATAATTAGTGCTTTATATTTATTTCTCATTGTTTTCTGTATGTAAAACTATAGTATTTATTCTTTAAAAAAATTAATTTTTGGTGAAAATTTTTGGGTGGAAACGGATTAATTGTATTTACATTATTTCTTATGGGAAATAAGGTTTCGAATTACGATTTTTTTGTGTTAAGAACTAGCTCCTGGAATGGATTAATTACGTTAGTCGAGGGACCACTGTACATGTATATACAGTGGACCCCCGAATTTCGTACAGCTCAAAACTCGAACAATTATGTAAGTGTATTTTGTAAGTGCTTTTGTAAGTGTATTTTTGGGGGTCTGAAACGGACTAATCTAATTTACATTCGTCCTTATGAAACAAATTCGTTCGGTAACAGCACTCGAACAGCATTCTGGAACGAATTAATGACGAAATCCGGGGGTCCACTGTGTGTGTGTGTGTACTCACCTAATTGTGGTTGCAGGGGTCGAGACTCAGCTCCTGGCCCCTTGTGTGTGTGTGTGTGTTATTTTTTTTTTTTTCAACACGTCGGCCATCTCCCACCAAGGCAGGGTGACCCAAAAAGAAAGAAAATCCCCAAAAGAAAATACAGTGGACCCCCGAGAAATGAACACCCCGGAAATCGTACAATTATGTAATTATAATATTGTAAGTGCTTGTGGAAGTGTATTTTTGGGGGTCTGAAATAGACTAACCTACATGACATTATTCCTTAAGGGAGTAAATTCGTTCGGTAATGGCACTTGAGCAGGCTTCTGGAATGAAGTTTTTACGTTACTCGGGGGTCCACTGTACTTTCATCATCATTCAACACTTTCAACTCACTCGTACATAATCACTGTCTTTGCAGAGGCGCTAAGATATGACAGTTCAGAAAATCCCTCCTTTAACCCTTTGGGGGTCGGTGCCGTACTAGTACGTTTTACGAGCAGGGGTTGGTGCCGTACTAGTACGCCCAAATTCTAGCGGCCTCAATTTAAGCAGAAAACGTCTGGTAGGCATACATATGAAAGAATGGGTCTGTGTGGTCAGTGTGCGCAGTATAAAAAAAATCCTGCAGTACACACTGCATAATGAGAGAAAAAAAACTCTGACCGTTTTTTTCGATTAAAACAGGGACTTTGCAGTCGATTTTCGTATGGTATATATTGATGTATTCTCGTTTTCCTGGTCTCATTTGATAGAATGGAAGATATATTACAGAAATCGAGATGATTTTGATTGGTATGACAATGACAAATACCTTGAAATTGAGCTCAAAGTAGCGAAGATGTTCGATTTTGACGATGTTCAAGAGTAAACAAATCACACCATGCCTCCAATACACATCAACTGGCGAGTCTTATATTCATGCACAAGTGCTCTGATATTATTTATACCATTTTTACAATGATGCAGTTGTATACATAACAGTAAATCTTCTATTTTTTGTGAGAATAAAAATTCAAAATGAAAAGCAAAAGTAATGGAACAGGGGCCTGGAGACGTGACTAATGAACAGAGAACATGTTATTTTAGTGCCAGGAATGTCTGCCTTGTTTATTCTGGACCCTATTTTGAAATTGGCATCGTTTGAAATTTGTGTGAAATTGGAAAATTGTTATTTTCTGACCACTATTTTGGGTAGATGAAATTGGTAAATAGGCAGTTTCTTGTACTCATTCGATAGAAGAAATAGAGTTCTATCGAAATAGCTATAGTTTTAGGACACTGAAACATTGGAATTTGTCGAAAATAGGGCTCAAAGTGGGCAAAATCGCTGATGCGTAAGTGTCATGGCTACCGATAACTTCGCGAAAGCATAATTCCGTTAGTTTTCGATCAAATTTCATAATTTTGGTGGCGTTATGATCGGAAAAAGATTCTCTATCATTTCATAAGAAAAAATTTATTTTTTTTTTTTCAAAAATATTTCGACCCCAGGAACACTTTCCTGAGAAGGCCTGTCGACCCCCAAAGGGTTAAAGTGCAGGCATTGTACTTCCCATTTCCAGGACTCGAGTCCAACTAAATCAATTAACTGCTTTCCCTGAATCCCTTCACAAAATATTACCCTGCTCACACTCCAACAGCTCGTCAGGTCCCAAAAACCATTCGTCTCCATTCACTCCTATCTAACACGCTCACATATGCTTATATTATATTTATTTATTTATTTTGTTTTTTCAACGAACTGGCCGTATCCCACTGAGGCAGGGGTGACCTAAAAAGAAAAACAAAAGTTTTCTTTTTAAATTTAGTAATTTATACAGAAGGGGTTACTAGTCCCTCAATATATTTATATACAGTGGACCCCCGAGTTACGAGCACCTCTGAAATCGTACAAGTACAGTGGACCCCCGAGTTTCGTAAAAACTTCACTCCTGAAGTCTGCTCAAGTGCCATTACCGAACGAATTTACTCCCTTAAGGAAAAATTTCACGTAGGTTAGTCTATTTCAGACCCCCAAAAATACACTTCCACAAGAACTTACAAAATTATACTTACATAATTGCACGATTTCCGGGGTATTCGTTAACCGAGGGTCCACTGTATGTAAGTATAATATTGTAAGTACTTTTGTAAGTGTATTTTTGGGGGTCTGAAATGGACTAACCTACTTGACATTATTCCTTAAGGGAGAAAATTCATTCGGTAATGGCACTTGAGCAGGCTTCTGGAATGAATTATGCTCGTTACTCGGGGGTCCACTGTAGTATAGGGTATAATTTTTTTTTTCAACAAACTGAGCATATCCCACCGAGGCATGTGACCCAAAAACAAAAAACGGAAGTTTCTCTCTTTAAATTTAGTACTATGTATGCAGGAGAAGGGGTTACTAGCCCCTTGCTCCTGGCATTTTAGTCACCTCTGTGTGTGTATGTGTGTGTGCGTGCACGCGTGTTTTTGTTTTTCCTATGATTGTCCCACCAAAGACAAAGAAGAAAACACATTCACCATCGTTTATTGTATTGCTGTCTTTCCAGAATTGTGCTGGCATTACAATTCAGAGTATTTCCCAACTGCAACATCCTCACCCCTCTTTCAGAGTGCAGGCTCTGCCTTTCCCACCTCCAGGATTCAAGGCCAGCTCACCACTTTTCCCTTAATTAATCCCTTCATAATTTACCTTGCTCACACCCCAGCATTAAAAACCACTTGTTACCATTCACTATTATGTTAACACGTTCACACAAGCCTGCTGGTTGCTGAAGCTTCTAAAACTCGAAGCCTCTTTTTACCCTCTCCCTCGGCAATGAACCCTTCTCCACTTTCCTTCCACCCTAAATAGTATCCTGCTCAATCTTCTCTAAATGCCCAAACCACCTCAGTAGTTCCTCCTCAGCCCTCTGTATTATACCCATAGTAACTTACACTTCTAATTTGTATGGTTTGAATTCATTGCATAATATTCACACCACATATTGCTCCCAATTTTTATAGTCTTACATATTTGTAGGTTGTATTTATATCCTTATTTGATGTTATATTTATTGAAAACATACAACAGTGTAATACATAAAATAAGTTTGTATGCCTTTATAGTAATTTGAATAATTAGTTCTTTTAAACATTAAGTATTCTCTAACAATTGTTAAACATTTGTAATGCATTATCATTTACAATACAGTGCATACACACAATAGTTAGATTAGTCATTATATTTCTTTTTTATATTGATGAGCATAAACGATTGGACAAAAAGCGAGCATAAATAGTCATAATTATACAGTACACGTATTTCTAAACAAATATTAATAGATATTTCATCTGAGCTTGAATATTTTAGATGTAATAAAAAAATATAAATACAAATGTTGTTCATAAAGAAAATAATCAGCATAATGCTACATGATTCTGTTAGCCAAATGGACCACTGTACTGTACATAATGGTCCATCAATTACAGTGTTGACTAGTTAAAAATATCAGAGAGATTTTCACACTTGCAGTATGTTAACCTTTTAAGGCTAAAAATGTTTGAAAATATATTTAAATTTTATTGTATTTTAGAAGTAATTTGAACTTTGTTCTGGCAGAGTCGTCCATTTGGAGTGGCAATGCTCTTTGCAGGACTTGACAAATCTGGCACACAGCTGTACCACATGGACCCATCTGGCACTTTCTTGGAATTTGGTGCCAAAGCTATTGGTTCAGGGTCTGAAGGAGCACAACAATCTCTCCAGGAGTCTTATCACAAGGTTAATAACTTTGTATTCCTTTTCTAAACTTTGTAGCATTCATACTTCCCAGTGTAGTGGAGAGTGATTCAGGTAAATGTATAACTCCCTCTTCACTTTAAGTATAATTTGCAAAATAATAGCAATCACATTATCAGCATAGTATCCTTGTCATTTAAGAAAATAATTGTACAATTCAATATCTCGTTTGTCAGGGTATTAGCAGACTGAGCCTACACTCCTGTCGATGAATAACCCACATTGGGTTCAGTGCATAATGAGGGCTGTGCAAAAACTATTACTGCATATATTTATTGTCAAATTTACAACCTCTCAGTTTTCTAATAAATCTTACATACAACTAAAATTTTTTGTATAATGTATGTTTCATATTTTTATACTAGGGCATATAAGCTTCTTGAGCTTGGTTTGGCTAATCTAGGCCTATTGTTATAGAACTTATAAACTGTTATTAAAGCTGACAGTTGGACAAGTAATAGTAGTACCTAAACTTGGTTGGTCATACAGTGATGTGGGATATTATCAGTCCCTACTTATGACATGAAGCAATTTTTAGAACTTTGAATTATCTTGAGTTATCTATTTATTATCTACATCTCCTTAAAAAAAAGTGGAGAATCAAGTGCCACACAGCCCTTTGTCTGATTTGCATATTCTCGGTGAATGTATTCCTCAGCCTTGTTAATGTTGCAGTTTTATAACTAGTGTAAAGCACCCCTCTGGCAAGACAGTGATGGAGTGAATGATGATGAAAGTTTTTCTTTTTCGGGCCACCCTGCCTTGGTGGGAATCGGCCGATGTGTTAATAAAAAAAAAAAAACATTCTTCAGCATAATGAAGGTGATGCACCTTTGTTTACAGTGCACACTGAAGTGTTTGTGTGGCAAGTGAAACCTAGTCATCCTTGCATCATTTCACACACTACTCTTGCTATAGGATATCCATTCCATTTTTATGGGGCAGAAAGCTTAGCTTTAGTAAGCAAGAAAATACTCAGTCAAGACTATATGGCACTGGTAAGTCAGTTGTTGCTTTATAATTAAATGGATTATTGCTCTGAGAAAGACACATCAGGAGACATTTTCCTATTTACTGATTAATAGAACATCTCCACTCTCCTACCAGCATCTGTAACACACTTTTATCTGTAGTTCATTTATTACAGCAGCCTGTAATCTTTGCACCTCCACTTTGTACCCTCAGCCATACATTACTATTGTTTGACTTCACCACTTGCTAGCAGGTTTTCAATGTTGTCTGATCGTATTGAGTGTGAACACTTGTAAAGATGAAGTACAGTATAGTTAAGTAAGCTTTCTTATTGATTGTTATAACATTTCCAATGTGTTGTGATATTTAGTAAAATATTCTTTTAGTTTGGACAATCATACCCTTGTACTAAAATGTTTAATGTTGCAAGTTTTACATTTCATTATGCATATTGCCTCATCCTAAGTTATTCTGTATACTCCTGCTGACATTTTAGCCCATTGCTCTAGGTTCAAAGTAGAACTGACTCTAAGCTCAATATTTTTTTCCAGTCCATGACATTGCAAGAGGCCCTAAAGATTGCATTGACGGTGTTGAAGCAAGTAATGGAAGAGAAAGTAAGTGGTTCTAATGTGGAAGTGGCAGCTGTAACACCAGAGAAGGGTTTCCATCGCTACCCACAGGACGAAGTAGAAGCCATCATCTCAGGACTTTAATTGGTTGCATATTTATATATTTATATGGTATACTGATTTTTTGAATGGTGATTTAGGACATTTGAAATTTGAAAGTTTTGGTATGATTCACCCTAAGGAAATGTTTTGAAATGACCAGAAACTGTTATGTTCAAGGGTCTTTTAAAAAGCTATAGAAAGTACGGTGTCCACTGCCATGCTCATGTCCATTTTTACCTTTGGTACGTTTAGCTTTTGTCACGTTAGAAAAATCACTGATGATCAGTACAACAAATAGTTTTTCAGTGGTTTAAAAATGTATTTAATTTTGACACTTGTATGAAACATTAAGTCCTAACCTACAGATTCTGCACTAAAATGCCTTGTTATTGTTTACTGATATCAGAGAGAAGGCTTTCATGATGGAGAGAAGAAAACGAAACTGTCTGCTGTGAGCTTTGACAGCTGCTTTTATCATAAGGAATTAACAAATATGCATGTACTACAGTTTTTCTAAATAAAAAATAAGGTGATACATTGATTCATCTGATATACTTTCCTATATACATATTTGTAAATTATTAAAGATTTATTAAAAAATTCTTGTGGCAGGGGTAAATTCTGAGTTCAGAATCACATTTTCACTCAATATTTTTCTTTCAATTTAAGTTACATTGGCATCTTTTGTTGCTGGCAATAGCATGCAGCATAATTGAAGGCTTGTTGAATGCTGTCCATGTGATTGTTAGGTTATCACTGTGACAAGCAACATGATTGTTTACAGTAAAAAATGTGTTTACAATGCAACATTCGTAAAATAAATATAGATTAAGGATTGTCACTGAGACAGCACTGAACTATATAAGTTAGCTTTGTGTGTGTGTGAATATAATAATTTACACAAATAACCTGCACTTAGGAAGCTGAAACTTATGATGTTTCAGTCTGACTTGGACCATTAACTAGTCACACACGTGTGAAGGGAAGGGTGCCAGAATATATAGAAAAGGCTGGCAGGGGACAGGAGTGCTACATTATTATTTCTTCCTACTATTCTACCACTCCCATCCCTTCCCCCTCTCGTATATATTTTGTCTTCCTTCCCTTTGTGCTTCTGTGTGACTAGTCAATAGTCCAAGTCAGACAAAAATGTTGTCATAAGTTTGTCTGCTAAGTGCGGGTTATTTGTGTATTGTTCCAATCACAGTATTGTACCTTTTTATTCAATATAATAATTTGTTACTGAGGTAATGTTTTACTGGGGATTCTCTCAGGTTCTTTGATGCCTATGAGGGATTCAAGAATTGAACCTCTCCTCCCTTTCTTTGGAACAAACCTGATTGCCTCCCAATTCCCTAGATGCTATGACTCCAACAGGGTTAGCTCTTCTCCCAAAATATATTTATAATTAATGGAATATTAGATAAGGTGTATTGTCCTGACCCATCTGTTTACAAAATGCAACATCCATAAGTATAGACATCTCCAGAGAATACTAGGTCAGCTTATTGATCCCCATCTAACATCTAGCCTGTTTCTGGTTTTGTAACAATTTGTTAGAGAACATTCTAGTCCAGTTATCCTTTAAAATTAAGATACATTTCAATAGCACTTTAGGATTGCAGTTGGATGAATATAAACCAACTAAATAAATTTTGAGATTATTAATATCAAAATTGTCTAGGTGGTCATAAACAAAGTTAATATATTTGATATAATTAAGGAGATAAGCTCCTACACTTCTCTTGGAGTATAATTGGTATACTTTTATCTCAGGTATCTGGTACAGATAATTGTATAGTGCTAAGGGCACAATTAATAAGTGCACGACTCGTAAGTACCATCTGGTACGTTGCTATGATGAGATATACTCCAGTAAATGATGTAGGTGGCTGGAAAGACATAGATGGCTGAGATGACCAGATGGCTGGGAAGAGACAGATGGCTGAGATGTGCCACAGAGATGCCAGACTTTACCTTCTTTATTCAAGTTTCTGCTTAACACTGAGAACCACTATGTTTCCTCTTGGCACCACCATTTGCTTTAGTCATTGTTAATTGCATTTTACTTAGTATGTTAATTTTTTTTTTTTTTTAACAAGTCGGCCGTCTCCCACCGAGGCAGGGTGACCCAAAAAGAAAGAAAATCCCCAAAAAGAAAATACTTTCATCATCATTCAACACTTTCACCACACTCATACATAATCACTGTCTTTGCAGAGGAGCTCAGATACGACAGCTGAGAATAGTCCCTCCCAGCTGTCACTATCTCAGACCCCTCCTTTAAAGTGCAGGCATTGTACTTCCCATTTCCAGGACTCATGTCCAACTAAGTATGTTAATAATGTTACAAAATGCCCTAAATCCAGGGAAAAATTGGAGACTGAATGACGAGTGTATGTGAGTGAGCACAAACTGGCATGGATGACCTACGGCTCAGGGAACGAAAACACAGGTCCTAGATGTAGCCGCTTTGTCTATTACCAGATAAACATCAGTCATTGGACTTGGTCTGATACTGCAAAAGAGAACCAGACACTACGGCTATGGACTTTATAATGTTTGTCCAGCCAGTTCTTTTGACCAATATTTCTAAAATCTACTAATGAGAGGTTTTACCGTATGATAAAATTTAGCGCTAAACTCAAAAAGGATCCCACGAATACTATATAATACATTTCCATGCCTACCTATCTTGCAGTAATACCCAAGCTCTATTGTATCATTTGCAGTTTTGATTTAGTATGTCACTTGCAGTCCATCTTTATTTAATCTTGTGTTGTTTTTCTGTTAATAGTATTTATTCTCTAGGCCTGTCAATGCTTATTCATTCCTTCTCTTTCTCTGCTAAGGGATATTAGATCTGTGCTCCCCTTCCTTTGATTTAACTTTAATCCTTTCCATTTCCCTAGGCACTCTATGATCCTTACAGGTTTAGTGCTCCCCCCAAAAATTTAAATACTATTTCTCTGTTGATCATTAACTTACTTTCTTCATTTGCTTATTCCTTCTCCCAGCCTTGTGATCTTATTGCCTTGGACTTCACTGAAAGTTCCTTTCTTCCATGGTTTAGCCCTTTCTCATAATCTTGCTATTATTTTTTCATAATTTCTTAACAATTCTTTTTATTGCAATTTTGATGTGTGTATTTTCCACATGCTTTTGCTTTCCTGCCCCTCAAGGGAGATTCCTTGATGCCACTGAGGGGTTCTTGGTGCAAGGAATTGGACTTGTCCTTCCCTTCCTTGGATTGAAATTGATTGCCTCCCATTCCTCCAGGCAGCATATGACCCATTATGGGTTTGCCACTTCTCCCCAAATACAATACTGTTTAATAATTTTGTTTTCCCACATGTAGACTCCCCATATTTTTCTTTATCTTTTCTTCCCAGCCATCTTTTTGTTCATTATTAGCTGCATTATCTCAGTTTCTACAATAAAGTAGTAAGAGTTTATATTTTTACAAAGTATAGTTGCAAGAATGGAAATATAATTTCACTTAAAACTAAAAGTTTTGGTGACTGTAGTACAGGTTATATACATTACTGAGAGGTGTGCTTGTTCATTGTGATGTACATATACATATGCACTGAGATGTACAGGTAATATGCAGTCTTATGGATCTCCTCTGTATGACCCTTGTGTGTTTAGCACTTAGTTTTGATTGTAATAATGTATAGATCTCCAGTAGTCAATGGGCTTAAAACTTAACTAACCAACTAACCTGTCATGTAATCGAAGATTAATATGGATCAGAAGCTTGTAAAAAATGAGCTCTTATTTATAATTCTGTTAGCTAAATGCTTTAGACATGCAAGTTAGAATCATGTTTTGATTGTAATAATGTATAGATCTCCAGTAGTCAATGGGCTTAAAACTTAACTAACCAACTAACCTGTCATGTATTCGAAGATTAATATGGATCAGAAGCTTGTAAAAAATGAGCTCTTATCATTTATAATTCTGTTAGCTAAATGCTTTAGACATGCAAGTTAAAATCATGTCTTTAAAAAGTTATTTTTTCCTAGCACTGTATGACCCTCTCAGGTTTAGCTAATTTTATTACATTATTATTATTATTTAAAGAGTTTTGAGTAATTGTGGATGCTGGATATTTTTTTTTTTACAATAAAGATTGGATACACGTTTGAGAAACCAGGAGAGATGGAAAGGAAAATCTTCAAGGTACACCAGTTTAGGTCACAAAAGACCACACCAGACCTCGTTAAGACGACCATATCTAGCCAAGATCATAGCAGGTCTGACAAAGCCCACACCACTCTTAGCCAAGACTAGAGCAAACCTAGATATCACAGTAGACCTAAGACCACACCACATTTTGGCTAAGATCATGCCACATCTGGTCAAGATCACACCACATCTGGCCACAGTTGTACCTGACCAGGACCGTACCAGACCTGACATAAAGCACACCAGACTTTACCAAAACCACACCAGATTTGGCATATAGCTTACCAGATCTGCAATAGACCACACCAGACTTGACAAGACCACATCAAACTTGACAAGACCACACCAGACTTGACAAGACCACACCAGACTTTACAAGACCACACCAGACTTGACAAGACCACACCAGACTTGACAAGACCACACCAGACTTGACAAGACCACACCAGACTTGACAAGACCACACTAGGACTATCAGATGTGATATGAACCACACTAAATCTGGCAGATTACAGCAGATCTGACAGACACCAACCCTGACGAAAACCTCACCAAATATGACCAAAATCACACCAAATATGACCAAAACCACACCAACCTGGCCAGAACAGCAGACTTGGTCAAAATCACACTGACGAGTCAGAGATAGACTTTGCTCAACACAAAATGAGTGTTAATAATAATACAAGTACATATGCAAGGTATACAGATCTAGCTGACATCAATGACTACTATATAGAAAGCCGCTTGTTATGCAGAGCATTTCGGGTAAACTAGGTCAGTTTTGTCCCAGGATGCGACCCACACAAGTCGACTAACACCCAGGTACCCATTTTAGTGGACCCTCGGTTAACGAATACCCCGGAAATCGTGCAATTATGTAAGTATAATTTTGTAAGTTCTTGTGGAAGTGTATTTTTGGGGGTCTGAAATAGACTAACCTACGTGAAATTTTTCCTTAAGGGAGTAAATTCGTTCGGTAATGGCACTTGAGCAGACTTCAGGAGTGAAGTTTTTACGAAACTCGGGGGTCCACTGATGGGGAACATAGACAAGCGATGTAAGTAAACACGCCCAATGTTTCTACCCTCGCCGGGAATCGTACCTGGACCCTCGCCGTGTGAAGCGAGAGCTTAGCCACCTGGCCATGGGGCACCCTAAGACCATTTTTCATATTTGACAGCATCCTATATGTATACAAGCTTGTGTGGCAGGCATCTGAGGTGTGTGTTCGCAGCCCAATAAAATGATGAACGTTCAAATTCGAACGTTCACAAGTTTTCTCGGCTGTCTCATTGCCAGATGTATGGCATTCTGTTTATATAGTATTTGACTTATTTTTGGTTAAATATACTTTTTATAGGTGTGGAAGTGCTGATTGTTGTATTTTAGATACATTATCTCGTGTTATACTGTGCCTGCATCTCAAATGCCAGTGTATTAATATTTGTTGTATTTGAAAGCCAATAACTCTCTTATCAGATACAAGGAAGTCTTTGTAACTCATACCCCCCTCATAAAACTAATGGAGCCCAGATTTGTCTCATAATACTTATGAAAAAAGACGGATATTTACTGTGTAGCCAGGTTTGAACTCAGCCATTAATGTATGTATTTTTTTTAAATACGAGCAAGCGCTCCCCCCTCCCCCCCCTACCTTCCCACAAAAATAGTCAATTCTTGTGCAAATTTTTATTTTGTAAGATATTTGTCATAATAATATTTTCATGTGTGTTAGCACTCAACCAGGAAGGGCCAGGCTTGGCCAATCCCGTATCACTATTTGGTCACGTGACACTCCCGGCCAATCACAATTCATAAACATTTCCAGGTAGAGTTTTTAACTTGCGTCCACACGACACATGACTTATCTTCGTGATACTTGTACAACTTCTACCTACCACATAATTCGACATGATTTTGCACGTTGCAGTGTGAGTACCACTGTAGAGTATATATTAGATTGTAAAAAAGTTTTTTTTTTTTTTTTTAAAGAATATATATTAGATTACAATTTTTTTTTTAAATTTAGGTTTGGTTGTTACCCAGGTTACATTAAGCTGGGTTAGGTTTGTCCATTTGTACACGAGATACTATCTTGATTTCAAAACCAATTTATAACTGTATATTTTAAGTCATAATTTATCGCTTGACTCAAACCCTGAGGTAAAAATCAATATTTACAACAAAGTGGCAGTGAATACAGCTGCCACACAGCCTCTCTCCCTCTATCATACCCATGTGCCCTCAAAACCATTTTAAAAATTTTAATGTGCTTTTGCTGGTTGTCCCTGACAGTAACGGAGAGGTTACACCAGGATTTCCATTCTGGGGAATTTAAAAAATGATGAGATGTTGAAAAACTAAAAAATCTAAACGATTTGATTTTTCAGTATATATATAATTTCGTTTTAAAGTTATAGTGCTTTTGTGGCCATTGATCAATATAATAGTGAAAATTAGCCATTTAATGAAAAAAATTGTCTCTGAGGGGGCTTATAGCGCTTCTATTTGATTATAATAATAATAATAATGAGGGGGGCTTAGCCCCCTTATTCCCCCCTGCGGCTGCACCACTGGTCCTAAATAAATCTTTTCTAATTCATCTTTTCCTGTATATACATCTTCCTTTCCTTCCGTTCACCACTGTCAACGTCTACCTTGGTGTGTTTGTGTGTATTCACCTGTTTGTGCTTGAAGGTGTGTTTGTGTGTATTCACCTGTTTGTGCTTGAAGGTGTTTGTGTGTACTCACCTGTTTGTGCTTGAAGGTGTGTTTGTGTGTATTCACCTGTTTGTGCTTGAAGGTGTTTGTGTGTACTCACCTGTTTGTGCTTGAAGGTGTGTTTGTGTGTATTCACCTGTTTGTGCTTGAAGGTGTGTTTGTGTGTACTCACCTGTTTGTGCTTGAAGGTGTTTGTGTGTACTCACCTGTTTGTGCTTGCAAGCGTGTTTGTGTGTCACATGTTTGTGGTTGCAGGTGTTTGTGTGTGAACTTACCTGTTTGTGGTTGCAGGTTTGTGTGTGTACTCGCCTGTTTGTGCTTGAAGGTGCGTTTGTGTGTATTCACATGTTTGTGCTTGCAGGTGTGTTTGTAGTTGCAGGTTTGTGTATGTGTACTCACCTGTTTGTGGTTGCAAGTGTGTTTATATGTATATACTCACCTATTTGTATGTGTGTGTACTTACCTATCTGTGGTTGCAGGGGTCGATACACAACTCCTGGACCCGCCTCTTCGCTGGTCACTACTAGGATAGTGTGTGTGTACTCACCTATTTGTGGTTTCAGGGGCCTAGTCATAGATCCTGGTCCCGCCTCTTCTCTGATCGCTACTAGGTCCTCTCTCCCTGCTCCATGAGCTTTATCAAACCTCGTCTTAAAACTATGTATGGTTCCTGCCTCCACTACGTCACTTGCCAGACTATTCCACTTCCTGACAACTCTATGACTAAAGAAATGTGTGTGTGCGCGCGCGCGTATGCGGTCCCTGTAGATAATTGACTAAAAGAATACCATCCTTTAAATTCCTGGTTTACCCGCTAGATACCATTTATCTCTGTAAGAACAGCTGCATAAGTCAGCGTCACGGAAGTTCAGCGGCTGATGTGCTAGCTAGTTCCTTGCAATGGAAAAGCTGCATAATCCTACGGGTTTAGCGCTCCCCCTTGATTATAATAATAATAATAATAATAATTGCAATGGAAAAACTTTACACATATATTGTAATGAGAGGAAAACTCCCATGCATATTAATAAAAACTTCAGACTGAAAAGAGGACATATATATTCGAGACTTGGAAACCGTGTAAAATAAATTTAAACCAATACATGCACAGTACTACAATAACGAGGTGTAAATATTAATTTCTCATGAACCACTGGGCATAGTGCAAATCATTTTTTTTACGTGTGTTGTCTTCCTCGGATACTTCCTTGAAGACGTTGATTCTGGGCAGCTAGTAGTCATGCCTGGTGTTCCAAGGTGTTGTCTTGGCGAGGACTCTGCATCAACAATTAGTTAATATCCTTTAATCCCAAACACAAGCAGCAAATTGTCAGTACATATACACTGAGATACACGCATCAGGGTGTATTATCTTGGTACTATACAAAATTATGCCAGTAATGCTGGAATGATTCAGAAATTTCTCGATAAATCAGGGGGGTTAAACATATTAATAATTTGCATGTTATCACCTATTGCCTAATACCTGACTTATCAGATAAGACATTAGAGTGTCAAGGTAGAAAGTTATTAAAGGTGTCTGGCTGTATGGTAGGGAGGCTGAGATGAATGTTCTCTAATAAATAATTACATTTATTACATTCATAGGAGTGCTAAACCTTACGGGGCGTTACAGCGCTTGGGGAATGGAAGGCATTCAAGCTCGAGTTATAGAACCAGAGATCAGGTGCAGTTCCCCACGAGATCAAGAGCCCTCACCAGCATCAAGGGATCTTCCTTGACGGACTGTAATACAACACGTGACATAATTTGTGCGAGAAAAAATAACTCAAAATAAATAAAAAATAAAGTATATGCTTTAAAATGAAACATTGCAGCCAGCAACACATCTTCGGTAGGCTGCTACGTGATCATTGTCAGTCACAAAGACATTGCACAACCTTGAAGTACTTTAGATAATGTTAGTATTAAATTTACGTAAATATGTGCCGTCTTGAAACCCAGATTGCTTTATATAGGATAAAATAAGACCAGTTCAAACACATGGTAAGTAAACTACGACCTTTTTTGTTTGATATAAACTTAGAATGAGCAGCAACTGCGTAGTGTAGGCGGAAGACACGTAATACTGTGTGTGTGTGTGTGCGTGCGTGTACTCACCTAGTTGTGGTTGCAGGGGTCGAGTCATAGCTCCTGGCCCCGCCTCTTCACTGATTGCTACTAGGTCCTCTCTCTCCCTGCTCCATGAGCTTTATCAAACCTCGTCTTAAAACTATGTATGGTTCCTGCCTCCACTTAGTCGCTTTCTAGGCTATTACACTTCCTGACAACTCTATGACTGAAGAAATACTTCCTACCATCCCTTTGACTCATAGGAGTCTTCAACTCCAATTGTGACCCCTTGTTTCTGTGTCCCCTCTCTGGAACATCTTGTGTGTGTGTATATGTACTCATCTAGTTGTGGTTGCAGGGGTCGAGTCATAGAGTGCGTGCGTGTGTGCACCTTGCATCACTTCCTTCAGCTGGGTAAATAAACATGTCTTACACACACACACACACACACACATACACACACATACACACACACACACACACACACAACACATTAAGGATGCATGAATTTAGGAAGTATAATAGTTTGTGTTGGCAGTTGCAAGGTTGCCAATATAAAAGACAGCCATTGACCTTAAAGTTGCCGTTGTGTTCCTGGAACCTGGTCCTGGTACATATATGCTGAGATACACACATCTGCGTGTGCTAACTGGTCTTATACAGGATTATACATTGCAAAACATTGTCTCAGTAAAACTTGTGCTACGGATGTTTCGTCACATAACTTTAATGTTTAGGGTAAAGAAATGGATTTGTGTTTCTGTTGTTAGAAGCTGAGAGAGTGAGAAGCCACTGTTTAGTATTGTGTGTATATTTTGTCTCTAAGTAGCTTAATATTGACGTTTATAATGATAGGCGCATGCGTTGGGCTGTGGTGCATGCGCGTATAGTCAGATCAATGCACAACCATCTTTAAAATGTTTTTTTTGCAATTAGTATTATTATTATTATTATTATAATAATTACCTCAAAAACAATTACTAAACTAATATGAGCCATGTTAACTTGTTATGTATGTAAATATGCAGAGTATTAGCCAAGGTATATACAGTAATGTTCATATAAATTGGGACAGTGATGAAATAAGACATTTATTTGGAAAATTAATGTTTATTTGAAAAATACACGGCAATGATATGCCAGATAACTAATTTTATAAGAGATATAACTACCCTTTGCTTTTATAAGCATTATTGCTACACGCTTTGGCGTAGAATTGATTAATGTCGAACACATTTTGCAACAATTATCTTTTCCACAGTTGAACAGTGGGTTGAGGTCAGGAGAGTTTCCAGAAAAATTTAGTACGCTTAGCCCACTCACTCTCTTCGAAGAATGTCAACATTATTCTAGAAGTGTAGCATAGATGCTGGAAAATGCCTTCTCCGTCAGGAAAGTCTCTCCACAATGGGAAGCAAATGAGTTGCCAGGATTGCCTTGTATCTGTCAAGTGTTCATCGTTCCCTCAACAATAATAAGCCGTCCAGGGCCTTTAGCATTAAAACAACTCCAAAACATCTTTTTAGGTGGGTGTTTTGGCGTTTGTTAAATGTGTCTATTCCGAAGAGGTTCGCCTTTATTCCGTCTCACTGTCCCTGATCTGTACCCATGCACTTCAAAATGCGCCTCATCTGAGAATATAACTTTTCTTCATTCATCTGTCGTCTATCCCTTATGATCGAGTGCGCACCGCAGCCGTTTTTTCTTCATATCAGCAGTTAATAATTGTTTATTTATCGGCTTTCTGGCAGTTCTGCCAACTTAAGGAACCTTCGTTGAACAGTTGAAGAATCAACATTTACACCAGCTAATCTTGGGATCCTCCACACTATTTCTTATGCTAGTGAAATGTTGTCTTGCGTTTTCTTCCACATCTTCCTCGACGCGGTGTTCCACAATCACCAGTGTCATCAGCTCTCTTGAGAATCCGACTAACAGTTGACTGCTGGGCTCAAATTTTCAGCGATCTGTTTGATACTCAAATCAGCATGTTTTCTAAGAGCTACAATACTTGCACGCTTCCTAGGCGTAACATTCGTCATGAATTTCAGCAGCAATCACAAACTGAAGGGGAGAATTTGGCGAAACCACATTCACTCACGGAGCACGTTTGCAGGAATAGCCTTACAGAACAACAGCTGTTGTAGTACTGACGAGAGTCGCAGGGTAACACCACAGCTGGATGGTTGCTACAAGTCGGTAGCAAACAGTTATGAAAAGAAAAGAACCCAAACTACATTAATTAAACTGGAGACTAAGACATATTATGAGATAATCATAAATTTTACTCCTGTCCTCATTAATTTGCACACTACTATATGCTGTCCCGAAATGTGTTTGTAGGCCTATATAACCTGACAATGATGACATTAAACTTATTATGGATTTAAGTATACTTGATGGTAAGTTATATGGCTTAAATTGGAAATGATTTTAAATATTAAATTATTATTATTGGAAAGCGCCAAACCCGTGGGTGTTGTTACAGTGTACGGGGAAGGAGAGGTAATCAAATTTCATCAAAGGCATTGAAGAACAGTTCCAATTCCTGGATCAAGAGCCCCACACCAGAATGCCTCCCCCCCACCTTGAAGGACGTATGCCTTAAGTTCTAAAATAAAAACAATTGTAGTGTATCAGTCAAAATGGATCTCTACATCTGCTCTATGAGCGACTTGAACTTTATCAATGTGTTTATTAGTTTATCAAATGACTTACAAGAATGTTAATATTTACATTGTTGATATGTTCATATTGCACTGAAGAATTTATCCTTATGTTGGATAATCCAACAAAGCAGTTGTGTAGATTATTTCCACTGGAGTCTTCATTACTCCAGGTAGCTCAATTGTGTCTATTTATTACTAAGTGAACAAAGCCAGCAGGTGTATGTAAGGCGACTTGTCCATACGTCATGGCCGCCCTGCAATCCAATCAGGATAACCAATAGCCACCATGTCTGACTTCCACTGGGATCTTTTGATCCTCTTCCCCAGGATGCGATACATCCTGGGGAAGTAGGCACCCAGATAGCTATTTACTGCTAAGCGACAAGGGGCACCAGCTGTAAGGATACATGGCATATATTTTAGTGTATATACGTGAGAATGTACAAAGTAAATGTAACTGAGAGAATATAAGAGAAACTTCTAAGTGAATTTCAGGTGAGGCGAAGTGGAAAAGTGGAGGAGAGAAGGGGGGAGGGAAAGTAAGAGAAGTAGGAGGGAGGGAGAGAAGAAGGTGGTAGTAGCAACATAGGTTAAAGGGAAGAGAGTGTATTGGTGGAATTCTGGGGGTTTAGGGAGGCATGGTGGGACGGGGGAAGCCAGCAGCTCGTCCAGTAACTGGTTACATCCAGC
This sequence comes from Cherax destructor, assembly GCA_009830355.1. NCBI lineage: Eukaryota > Metazoa > Arthropoda > Malacostraca > Decapoda > Parastacidae > Cherax > Cherax destructor. The sequence continues at coordinate 43,245 of WNWK01005877.1, forward strand.
TGCACCCTGACTGGCCTCAGCTGCCTGCTGCTCCAACCAGTCTTCTGTGTAGTCATCTAGCTCTGGCCTCGGGGGTCGAGTCTTTGCTTCCTCCTCCTCCTCTTGTTCTACTTCTTGTATAATCACGGTCATATTGTATATGTGCTTTGTTCGGCCGAGAGGTCAGTGAGAACATTGAAAGCAGGTTTACAAAGGCTGCAAAAGGGGTCTTTAAATACTAGGTTCTGTAGGTTTTTTTTATATAATCACAATAAAACTATTTCTCTATGGGCTAGACGCCAGTTGAATTAATGTTAAATAGTAAATTCAAAGTTCTTTTCAAGATAATTTTTAAAAATAATGTTGGACGGTGGGTGAATTTTTCTGCAACGAGAATGTCAGCGACTAACTAGGCTATTAACACTAGACTTCATACCAAATGATTTCGTAATGTTCGTGGAGGAGAGCTAAACCAGTCAAGTCATGTACCACAAGGAGTGGGAGGGACTGGGGTTAATCAGCGATGATCCAAGAAAAAGAAGAGTAGCTCCTATGCCTTAGATTAAGAGCGCTTCAGCATAAGGAACCACCACTCTCGTGAAGGAGGGGTGGTTCCTTAATGTGCAATATTCGTCAGGACAGTTCTGACGACTATTGCAACAGTCCCATGAAGGAAATAGTTTCATAATACAACGGTTTCACCAGTTAAACAAAAAAAACTTAATTTTCGGAATGCCTTTTCATATGTAATTAGCTAGCTACATCAAAATCATTCGCATTTGTATTGTTTTAATATACACAAATTACTTTTAATTTTATTTTAAACTACAGTGTACCTCACTATTTTCTCATTTATTACTAGTTATTTTAAACTACATGTCTCCCCACAGTAAAATAGCATATAAAATATATTACTTTTTAGGGGGTTGATACAAAGTGGAGTTAGGGCAAGGGAATGTCTATTATTTTCCCTAAATGAGAGAGAGAGAGAGAGAGAGAGAGAGAGAGAGAGAGAGGTCATTACGTACATACACTGAACCTGGGAGGGTGCTGCCAAATGTACGACAGCATGCTCTTTATATCCTGTTAAAGACGTGTCTAAACATTCAGCTTTATATTTTAACCAACTCCTTTAAAAGAGCATAAGAAAAAATATATATAACGCAAACCTATTATGGCATGCTAGTCAGTTCCCTCTTACACCCAAACACTGTATCTGCAAAGAACATTATTCCTTCATTACACTACTTGGCACTCTGTTCCACTAATCTTTCGCTACTGCCTAACCAGTGCCTTCTTATATTGGTTCTATATTTGAATTTATCTAACTAATCTTTGTTTAGTGTTGTCTTCATTTTGACAACCTTAATTATATTATCTTTAATTATGTTGGAAACTTCAGTTATATAGTATCCAGTCATTATTATAATCATGGGAAAAAAAATGCTGAACCCGTACAGGTCATTTAGTGCTGTAACATTCCTACGGAAGCATTAAACCTTTAAGTGTCATGTAGTGCCTAGGAAACGAGAGAAAGGAAGGGTACCCTAAACCTCTTGGACCAAAAGCACTCCAAAAGTATCAAGGAGCTCAACTTGAAGGAAACAAATTATTTAAGCTTAAAAAAACACAAGGATATGTAGGGTAACTGAAAATTTTAAGTTTTTATTAATACAAAAGTATGTAATGAAAATAAATTATTTTGCTCCACTACTATAAAACTTTGTGAAATAACGTGAATTCCTTTGTATTTGAGGCTGTGTAAGGCATACAATATAAGGCTTGGTGATGAATGGGGAGAATGAAGTGCGATTACGTATAATTATAGCTTAAGCGATTTGGTATTGAAAATATATTTATGTTTAGCTCTAAACCGTTTTGATTGTTGAGTACAAGGAGTGGTGGTGGCAACAAGATAAAAAATGCCAGGCTAGAGAACTGTGGAGCCTAGAGGGCCAGAGCTGATGTCTTAGTGGCAGCGGGAATGGCAGCCAAGCGAGTCCAGGCGGGTATTGTGGGCAGGACAGGCAAGGAAGGTTTGGTATTGGGGAGATGGATGTGTGTGGGAGCAGTGCCCAGGTTATAGTATTGGTGCTCCAGGTGATCTTCAAGGACTTTCACCAACCGAAACCCCTGCTGACACTCCCCCAGCTGTGCTCCCACCGCCGACGTAACAACCTCCTCCATATCCTTGTAGAAGCCGCCTGCGTTACGGTGGTAGTGGCCGCAGAAGATGTAGCGAACGCCGGCGTCGTAGAACCTGTCAAGCATGGTCCGCCGAAGGGAGGGGGCCATGTTGAAGTACTCCTTCTCCTCCTCCGGGCTGGCCAGGAAGAATGGGATATGCTGGAAAACAATGGCATGTTGAGGCTTCTCCCTCCTCACTACTTCCAGCTGCTGGTCCAGCCACGCCTTTTGTTCCGCCGCCAGGTCTTCACACTGCGAGGAGTCTTCGTAGTATTGCGTATTGACCACGATAAAGAACACGCCACCGCACCAAAAGCTGAAGAAATCATCGCCGAAGGAGGATCTGTAACTGCTGACGCTATCTGGAGTGGGAGTGTTACCAACATCATGGTTACCGCACACGCACACCAACGGTATCTTTAGTCCAGCGAACACCTTTTTGAAGTCTACCTCTTGCTGGAGACGGATCTCAGGTTCAGTGTGTGGCCAGGCGTCCAGTAGGTCTCCGCACACAACCAAGAACTTTGGGGCAGGATACATGGCGTTGATGTCTTTGACCATCTGCTCAGACCACGCAATCTCCTGGTCCCACCCATATACCTCCTTCTGCTCCACGTATTTCTCCTGCATCCCAAACTGCGTATCCGCTGCCTGGATGAAGAAGAATGGCTCGGTCCATCTTTTTTCATTGCCGTAGTAGAAGGGCAAGAACTGTCGGTTCTGGGACAAAACCAAAAAATGCTCCCCCATTATTGTAGAATCGTTCACCGGGATTACGTATTTAGGTTGAACTTGTGATGAAGTACTGGCTGATGTGTCAGCAGGTCGGGACGATAGAGATGACTAGTATCACTGTTTAAGTGCTACTTACATAAGTAGACTTGCCATAATGATGATAATTGTATAACTCAGGTTACGACGGGGCGTGTTGCTATGTCCAGCTACGGCATGGTCCCGAGAGAAACCGAGAAGTGATACTGATGATGGCCATTATAAAGCTATTAAAAGTTGGATGATGAATTCCCACTCAAGAACTAGTGTGAGAGGTAGAGCTGCTCTGGGTGATATGCCGGGCGGCAGTACGCTCGCGATTTAAATAGTGGAGGTGTGACACGTAGAGCAGCCCAGCCTCTTTCTAGACCAATGACAAGCCGACCAACCACTCACTGGACCAATAAGCACCGCGCCTGTGTGACGTCACTACGGTGTTCTGCAATTTTCATCCACTCGACCAATGAGCGTCGAGTGTGTGATGTCACTACTGGTGTGTTGACAATTTCATTCACTTATCCCGATGATCTGCTGCCGACGTCGGAATCGAGGTGTACAACCCATAGAGTTCTCCAGACGTGTATTATTAGTTCTAGTTATATTCTGCTAATATTTCTTAACATACAGGCGATATACTTGTCAGTTGTATATATCCAGTGTAGGCAACAAGCGCTCAGAATGAAAAGCTCGGTCGATAAGTTTCGTAATCTTAAGATTCGAACAAGTACATAGAGTTTGTTGTGATGTTTTCGTTAGTCAGGTGAATGACGTAACTCGCTGGTATATTATCTAGTGCGATAAGGATGCTTCTGATATTTCAAATATTAAGTATTGCTGGCTTTCCAGATTGTTAACTGGCTGATGAAGTTACCTGAAGTAGACAAGGAATCTTTGGTTTTTGTGGGTAGTATTCTCCAGTAGTTACTTTAATGGATAGAGGTTTGAATAGCTTATACTTATAAGAGAGGGGAGGTGGAATCCATGTGGCAGTGGCAATGGTGACACCAACTAGGTTGGGGGTTATTGAACGCGGCTGTCTCGAACTGCGTCGTAGAATTTCCCCAACTTTCAGATATTTTATTTGTGGTAGCACTGCGCATTTGAGTACTTTATTTCTTTCACTTGCTGCCACTTTAGCTAATATCTGCTAGCTATTTGAAGATCTTGCATATATACGAGGCAAAATCTTATGTAGGCCCCGTAAACTGAATATAATAGTGATGATAACTTTCTTGTTCAACTGTTTCACTTGATTGTCCTAAATTTACTCTTGAGCTCTTTGCATAAATCTTGAACGGGATTTGAACGGGACTTGCACAGTTGTTGGGGGGGAGGGGTGTTGTCGGGGCTTCTTGCTTGGATGGCGATGGGTTGGACAAATATTTTTGTTGGTGGGTTGGTTTTGATATGGACCTGCCAAGTATGGGCCAGTGGGCCTGTTGCAGTGTTCCTCCTTTCTTATGTTCTTATTAAATCTCGTATATACGTAGAATTTGCCTAGAGGGATTAGTACCCCACGAAAGCAAAAGACTCTGCAGGAGATGCAACATAAGAACATAAGAAAGGAGGAACACTGCAGCAGGCCTGTTGGCCCATACTAGGCAGGTCCTTCACAATCCTTCCCACTAACAATATTTGCTCAACCCAATTTTCAATGCTACCCAAGAAATAAGCTTTGATGATTCTATTTACTCATGTGCGAGTTCCACTCAAATCCAACCCCTCTCACTCATGAATTTATCCAACCTAAATTTGAAACTACCCAAGGTCCTAGCTTCAATAACCCTACTAGGCAGACTGTTCCACTCATCAACTACCCTATTTCCAAACCAATACTTTCCTATATCCTTTCTAAATCTAAACTTATCTAACTTGAATCCATTATTGCGGGTTCTCTCTTAACATAAGAACATAAGAAAGGAGGAACACTGCAGCAGGCCTGTTGGCCCATACTAGGCAGGTCCTTCACAATCCATCCCACTAACAGAATAATTGCCCAACCAATTTTTCATTCTACCCAAGAAATAAGCTTTGAAGATTCTATTAACTCAAGTGGAGTCCCACTCAAATCCAACCCTCTCACTCATGTATTTATCTAACCTAAATTTGAAACTACCCAAGGTCCTAGCTCAATGACCCTACTAGGCAGACTGTTCCACTCATCAACTACCCTATTTCCAAACCAATATTTTCCTATATCCTTTCTAAATCTAAACTTATCCAATTTGAATCCATTATTGCGGGTTCTCTCTTGGAGAGATATCCTCAAGACCTTATTTATATCCCCCTTATTAATACCCATCTTCCACTTATATACCTCGATCATGTCTCCCCTCATTCTTCGTCTTACAAGTGAATGTAATTTACAAGTGAATGTAATTTATGAAACAGCTGGACCGACTGAAACAAAATAAATCGCCGGGTCCTGATGAGCTTTTTGCAAGGGTTCTTAAGGAATGCAAAATGGAACTCTGTGAACCAATATCTAACATTTTTAATTTATCTCTTCAAACAGGTGTAGTGTCTGATAGCATTGAATGGATGTATGATAGTAGGGATAATTCAGTAATGGTCCCAGATTTTCGCTTAGCAGATTATAATGGACTTAGAGAACACTTATCAACTGTGGACTGGGGTGAAGAAGAGAGGTATCAATATGACAGTTTTCTTAACACTATACAGGCTGCCCAAAGAACATTTATCCCGTATAAAGAAATTAGATCAAGTAGAAATGACCCAAAATGGATGAATAATAGGCTCAAATATCTTTTAGGGCAGAAGAAAGGAATTTATAGGCGCATAAAAAGAGGTGAGGGTCATCTTATAAATCAGTATACTGACATTAAGAGGGACGTTAAAAAGGGAATAAGAAAAGCTAAACGGGACTATGAAATTAAAGTTGCTAGGGATTCAAAAACTAACCCAAAAGTTTTTTCCAGGTTTATAGAACAAAAGTTAGGGATAAGATAGGTCCCTTAAAAATAACTTTGGGCATCTTACTGACAAGGAGAATGATATGTGCTCTATTTTTAATAATTATTTTCTCTCGGTTTTCACACAGGAAGACATTAATAATATCCCAGTAATTAATTTTTACAGAGGCCCAGAAGAAGATAAATTATGTAATATCACAGTCACTAGCGAAATGATTATGAAACAGCTGGACCGACTGAAACAAAATAAATCGCCGGGTCCTGATGAGCTTTTTGCAAGGGTTCTTAAAGAATGCAAAATGGAACTCTGTGAACCAATATCTAACATTTTTAATTTATCTCTTCAAACAGGTGTAGTGTCTGATATGTGGAAGATGGCTAATGTAATTCCTATTTTTAAAGCAGGGGACAAGTCACTACCGTCAAACTACCGCCCAATAAGCCTGACCTCAATTGTAGGCAAATTACTAGAGTCAATTATAGCTGATATTATTAGAAGCCATCTAGATAACCATAATTTGATTAATGATACCCAGCATGGATTCACGAGGGCCGTTCCTGCCTATCTAATTTATTAACCTTCTTCAGTAAAGCTTTTGAGGCTGTTGATCACGATAAAGAATTCGATATTGTTTATTTAGACTTTAGTAAGGCTTTTGATAGAGTACCACACCAGAGACTGTTAAAGAAAGTGGCAGCTCATGGCATTGGGGGAAAAGTGCTGTCATGGATCGAGTCATGGCTCACCAATAGGAAGCAGAGAGTGTGCATAAATGGGGTTAAATCCGAATGGGGACTTGTAACAAGTGGTGTTCCACAGGGATCAGTCTTAGGCCCATTGTTATTTATAATATATATCAATGACCTTGATGAGGGAATTACTAGTGATATGAGCAAATTCGCCGACGACACGAAGATAGGTAGGATAATTGATTCAAACATAGATGTCATAGAACTTCAAGAAGATTTAGACAAACTTAATTCGTGGTCAGAAAAGTGGCAGATGCAGTTCAATGTAGATAAATGCAAGGTTCTGAAGCTCGGGAGTGTCCATAACCCAAGCACTTATAAGTTAAATAACGTAGAACTTAGATATACAGATTGCGAGAAGGACTTGGGGGTGATGGTAAGCAGCAACCTTAAACCAAGACAGCAATGCCTAAGCGTACGTAATAAGGCAAATAGATTACTGGGATTTATATCAAGAAGTGTTAGCAACAGAAGTCCAGAGGTTATATTACAGCTTTATACATCATTAGTAAGGCCTCACCTAGATTACGCAGCTCAGTTCTGGTCTCCATATTACAGAATGGACATAAATTCGTTAGAAAACATTCAGCGTAGAATGACTAAATTAATACATAGCATTAGAAATCTTCCTTACGAAGAAAGATTGAAGACCCTAAAATTACATTCACTTGTAAGACGTAGAATGAGGGAGACATGATCGAGGTATACAAGTGGAAAATGGGTATTAACAAAGGGGATATAAATAAGGTCTTGAGGATATCTCTCCAAGAGAGAACCCGCAATAATGGATTCAAGTTAGATAAGTTTAGATTTAGAAAGGATATAGGAAAGTATTGGTTTGGAAATAGGGTAGTTGATGAGTGGAACAGTCTGCCTAGTAGGGTTATTGAAGCTAGGACCTTGGGTAGTTTCAAATTTAGGTTGGATAAATTCATGAGTGAGAGGGTTGGATTTGAGTGGACTCGCGCATGAGTGGGTAGAATTGTTAAAGCTTATTTCTTGGGTAGCATTGAAAATTGGGTTGAGCAAATATTCTGTTAGTGGGACGGATTGTGAAGGACCTGCCTAGTATGGGCCAACAGGCCTGCTGCAGTGTTCCTCCTTTCTTATGTTCTTATGTTCTTATGTTCTTATGGCTAATGTAATTCCTATTTTTAAAGCAGGGGACAAGTCACTACCGTCAAACTACCGCCCAATAAGCCTGACCTCAATTGTAGGCAAATTACTAGAGTCAATTATAGCTGATATTATTAGAAGCCATCTAGATAACCATAATTTGATTAATGATACCCAGTAATTAATTTTTACAGAGGCCCAGAAGAAGATAAATTATGTAATATCACACTCACTAGCGAAATGATTATGAAACAGCTGGACCGACTGAAACAAAATAAATCGCCGGGTCCTGATGAGCTTTTTGCAAGGGTTCTTAAGGAATGCAAAATGGAACTCTGTGAACCAATATCTAACATTTTTAATAAGAACATAAGAACATAAGAAAGGAGGAACACTGCAGCAGGCCTGTTGGCCCATACTAGGCAGGTCCTTCACAATCCAAATACTAGGCAGGTGTAGTGTCTGATATGTGGAAGATGGCTAATGTAATTCCTATTTTTAAAGCAGGGGACAAGTCACTACCGTCAAACTACCGCCCAATAAGCCTGACCTCAATTGTAGGCAAATTACTAGAGTCAATTATAGCTGATATTATTAAAAGCCATCTAGATAACCATAATTTGATTAATGATACCCAGCATGGATTCACGAGGGGCCGCTCCTGCCTATCTAATTTATTAACCTACTTCAGTAAAGCTTTTGAGGCTGTTGATCACGATAAAGAATTCGATATTGTTTATTTAGACTTTAGTAAGGCTTTTGATAGAGTACCGCACCAGAGACTGTTAAAGAAAGTGGCAGCTCATGGCATTAGGGAAAAGTGCTGTCATGGATCGAGTCATGGCTCACCAATAGGAAGCAGAGAGTGTGCATAAATGGGGTTAAATCCGAATGGGGACTTGTAACAAGTGGTGTTCCACAGGGATCAGTCTTAGGCCCATTGTTATTTATAATATATATCAATGACCTTGATGAGGGAATTACTAGTGATATGAGCAAATTCGCCGACGACACGAAGATAGGTAGGATAATTGATTCAAACATAGATGTCATAGAACTTCAGGAAGATTTAGACAAACTTAATTCGTGGTCAGAAAAGTGGCAGATGCAGTTCAATGTAGATAAATGCAAGGTTCTGAAGCTCGGAGTGTCCATAACCCAAGCACTTATAAGTTAAATAACGTAGAACTTAGCCATACAGATTGCGAGAAGGACTTGGGGGTGATGGTAAGCAGCAACCTTAAACCAAGACAGCAATGCCTAAGCGTACGTAATAAGGCAAATAGATTACTGGGATTTATATCAAGAAGTGTTAGCAACAGAAGTCCAGAGGTTATATTACAGCTTTATACATCATTAGTAAGGCCTCACCTAGATTACGCAGCTCAGTTCTGGTCTCCATATTACAGAATGGACATAAATTCGTTAGAAAACATTCAGCGTAGAATGACTAAATTAATACATAGCATTAGAAATCTTCCTTACGAAGAAAGATTGAAGACCCTTAAATTACATTCACTTGTAAGACGTAGAATGAGGGGAGACATGATCGAGGTATACAAGTGGAAAATGGGTATTAACAAAGGGGATATAAATAAGGTCTTGAGGATATCTCTCCAAGAGAGAACCCGCAATAATGGATTCAAGTTAGATAAGTTTAGATTTAGAAAGGATATAGAACATAAGAATGGAGGAACACTGCAGAAGGCCTACTGGCCCATACAAGGCAGGTCCTTATCAAAACCACCACTACCTAAAAATTTATTCCCGTACTCACGACACAAATCAAACCCAGCCCCTCCCACTCATATATTTGTCCAATCTCTTTTAAAGCCACCCAAGGTCCTAGCCTCTATCACAGTACTCGGAAGATTGTTCCACGCATCTACAACTCTGTTCGAAAACCAGTACTTGCCTATGTCCTTTCTAAATCTAAATTTATCCAATTTAAATCCGTTATTTCTCGTTCTTACTTGGTTCGATATCCTCAGTATTTTATTAATATCTCCTTTGTTTATGCCCATCATCCACTTGTACACCTCGATGATATCTCCTCATTCTACGTCTCTCCAGAGAGTGGAGATTCAACGCTCTAAGTCTATCTTCATACGGAGATTTCTTATAGTGTAAATCATTTTAGTCATTCTTCTTTGTATGTTCTCCAATGAATCTATATCCATCCTGTAGTAAGGAGACCAAAACTGAGCTGCATAATCCAAATGAGGTCTCACTAGTGATGTATAGAGCTGTAAAATAAATTTT
>WNWK01005877.1:53342-110842 GCA_009830355.1 Cherax destructor
ACATAAATGGCTGTTAATTCCAACTGAGGTAAGGTATGTAATTTAATTGGAGCCACTTTAGCTTTAGACATGACAAGAGAAATGCCTTTATTACATTGAAGATAAGCGACTGCTCCAAGCATCGCTAATTTAGAAGCATCGCAAAAAATGTGAGTGTATTCTCCACTCCATGAACTGTCACCTGGCGCGGGAACTCCAACATTGGAATTTTCTTGTAATCACCAATTAATTCTTCCCACCTGTTAACGAATTCCTCAGGTAGGGTTTCATCCCAAGCACACTTCTGCTTCCATGCCTCTTGTACCTATAATTTCCCTCGGATTGTAAGAGCGGATCGAAACATTTTGAAACTTTCGCAAGCAGGGCTCTTTTCGTTAATTTCTTGGACATATTATAATTGTTAGGCTTTAACGATAACAAGTCTCTCTCAGTATCCCAAGTCAGTCCCAATACATTGCTACACCCAGATACTCCATCTCCGGGATTATTTTTATTTATTCGGTCCTTTTAAACCCTTTTGAGAATTACTATTCCACTCCCTGAGAAATATTTGCACCTTGCATTATGCCATTACCCCCTTCATATATCCTCATGGCTCCTCTTAAAAAGCGCCCAACCCAAAATTATCCACATAGAATTGTTTACTCATTTTTTAACTCAGTGGACCACCTGTACGTTTAAGATGCGCATTTATCATGCGCATTTATCTTATCGTCGCCTGAAGTAAGAATGGACTAGATGTAGCCCCAAATAAGACACTTCTGAATCTGAAGGTTTTCAGCGGACTAAGTGGATTGCTAGGATCCTCTGGCCACAGAAATCTTGTGTAATCCCGATCCGTTTCTTGCAATCCCACTCAGGAAACCTTTACTTATGTCTACCATAAAGGCATAATCATTAACTCTGAAATTCAATAACACATCTCCCAATTTCTCCGTCAGCGACAGACCTGTCATCAAACAATCATTCAAACTAGGTACATTTTTATTACCCCTGGCACTACAATTAAACACGATCCTCAAAGGAGTGGTTTTTTAATCCTTCTTCACTCCGTGATGAGGTAAATAGTGGCCATGAATCTTGGTTTGCTCCGGGGGTACTTCCTCTATGAACTGATTATTTAACTGTTCATTAATTATTGTATTATAAGCAGTCAACAATTCTGGTGTCTTACTCAATTCGTGGAGCTGGGACTTTAACTGACCATACGCCATCCGGTAATTAGTGGGTAGTTCCAGATGGTTTAGCTTCCATGAGTCGCACCAGTGATTGTCAGACTCGAATTTAACATCCTTCAGGTATTGTTCCTGGTGAAGTTATCCGGACTTTCCTCATGTACATTAATCCCGATACTATCCAGTTCCCACAACTTGTGCACTGGCTCAACAGCATTCTCTATTGAAGAATATGTACTCTGGGGCTGCGTTTCATGAGTAAGACACACAGTGACTGCATTTATGACTTCTTCCAGTCATTCATTACTGCGAGGAAGCGGTGATAAATGACATGGCCCGCACCCGTGTTGAGAAGAGTGACTCCGCACCTCTTCGTCATACCCTTCACAAAGGCTGCATAATAGTCGCTGCCTATTAATACTCCTATTGGTCCCACAGTCATTATTGACCACTGAGGGTGCCAGGTTCACCTTATGGGAGAGCCTCTGCATAGCGGCATTAAGACCTACAGTAGAGATTTTCTCTGGTAGTCTATCCACGTTCTATCCACGACTCCGCATTAACTTGGGTCTTCTCTCTGCCCAGACCAAAGTTTATATAGACGGTGTCATATGACTGGGCCATTTTATTCGAGAGGAAGCCCGATAATTTCAAGGTTGTAGGATGTCCCCTTTGTACTTCCATCCCCATAAGGCAACTGCGCTTGATGAAAGTACGTTGAGACCCCTGATCTAACAACGTTGTCACTCTCTTGGTTTTATGCCTCTTATCCTTAATGGTCATGTCCAACACAGGTAAGGCAACGTCAGCTAAACCATTACGAACGTTAGCTGCAAGTTGTACGTGCGCCACTGCGGTGTCGGTGTGATTATCCTTGCCATTAATAGGAGTACACCCACTCTTGCACATCACTATGTGGTGTCGACCTTTATTGCATTGGTGACAATTATTCAGTCTGGCCTGGCAATCCCTTACATTATGGTTACCCAGACATCGAATGCATCGGTCAAGTTCCTCCAATCTGTTCGCTTTCGCGTCCCACGAATTATAAGTAATGCAAAGTTTAGAGATATGGGTTCCCTTACAGAAGAGACAATCTCTCTTCTGGCTCGACAGTTTACCCCCCCCCCCCCCCGGGTTACCCTTATTGGGGTGTTTATTCTTCCTGTCCTGTTGTGACGAACCATTACTACTGGTCCCTGTCACTTGATAGGTGCCAACATAACCCCTTTTATTGGATGGGTTGTAACTATTACCATTGGGATAATTTTTTCCTTTGTGGAACTTAACTGATGACTCACCATCATTGTGACCTGTATTGTTAAAGGTAGTGGGCTGGCTAGTCTGCAGTTAAACAATTAATTCTTGCAAGCCTATCCTTATCTCCTCCAACCCAAAGTAACCCTTGTGGTACTTGTTAGATAACCACTCTATCGTCTTATTGTTCAATTTAGTTTGTAGCATAGCACACACGAACCAACTTGCATTCTCCAAATTGTGTTTATTACTCAAAATCTTGAGAGTGCTCTCCAGTTTGATTCGAAATTGTTGCAACCCTTTATAGTTGTGACCTGGCAGTTTCAAATTAACCAGTACAGTTACTAAATCCAATGTATGCTGTTCCGAATTACCATAAGTACTCTCTAGCAGACGAACAGCTTCTGTATAAGAGTTGTTTACATTGGGGAAAGCCTGAATGAGAATGAGGGCATCTCTCCTCAATTGTCCCTTTAAATAAATCAACTTAGCAACACCTTCCAGATCCTTCCAGATCCTTCTGATCATGTACCATTGCCTTGAAAATGGATCAAAATTCCTCCCAGCTGGAACGACAACAACTGTACTTCTGGGAGACAACAACTGTACTTCTGGGAGTCTGGGGAGGGACATTTTATTTACCACATGAGGCTGGCCCACCACGCCATCCATACTCTTTAACCTATCCAGTACCTTAACTTTGCAAGCACAAATGTCATCTTCCAAGTCACCATATTGTTGTAACAGTGTTTCTCGTTCCTCATTGCTCGCACAATCCTCCAGCAACTCAATTTCATAGACTTTGAACCACTGCACGTACGACACGTACCTACGTTCTAGTAACTCGAAATTTGTTTCTAAATCAATAGCACTCTTCGACAGCTCGTTCACTAAGTCCAAACACGTATTGTGTGCCTTTGTCACATGCCCCTTGCGAGCTTGTAACGATGCTTTCTTGGCTTTAATATCCATGGTTTTGCCACCCGGTGTGGGAACTCCGTCAGGTTCAGTCATGGTTGTAGAATTAATAACCACTGATGTCACAAATTAAATAAATTGTTTATAAAGGTGATTCTCACATCTCACTCTTGCACAAATCGTAGCCACGCCTGTGCTAGCAATCAATTGGACTAATTACTGTCCACCACACGATTAATTAACTCAATGTACTCTGTACTCACTTCCTACAATCAGTCACTTATTTATTAAATAATTAATTCAATAATGATTAATTCACTAATCACATCCGGTTCGAAGGACCAATGGGCGATGTGAGGAATTATGAGAGATTGTCTATCTGGGACACCGCCACTTGCAACAAACAATCTCCCGGGGAGATGACCGACTAGTATAATTTTACAGTAGTCATTCCCTTGAGGTATGTGAGAAACTTTACCCACTCCTGGTCACACCCTAAGGGTACCTTCGATATCTTTACATTTGCCCCACTTCACTCTGGACCAGTATAAATAAATTTGAAGGGATTATAATAAGAAGTATGGTACGATTAAATTTTAGTGGACTGTATGGTTTAGAAATATGATATGGGACTGATTGAGGAGCAAGAGGAGAGAGTACAGGTAATTAATGTTCACTCACCCCTTATCTGCATCTTGGGTGTTCACTGGAGACCTTTATTCCCACCATAGACACTTAATATATCAACATACCTACTGGCCAGATAGTACGAGGATACAATTTATACTTACGGTGGGGTGGCTGCATACTGGTCGATGAGCTTCGACATCTCGTGGTCTTGCACGTTCGATATAATTCGTCCGTCAAGATCTTGATGTGGGGTGTCTCGTCGAGTCAAGGAAGATTAATTTCCTTGACTTTGATACGCCCACGAGACTGGGCGTTATTTAACATGTGGTTGGTCGGGTTAGCGATTCATATCCTCTCACTATTCTGACCTTATTACAGTTTATACGTATAACTTTACACACTATGTATATCCTGGCTTAATACCCCACTAGTTTATACACATTCACCGTCTCGATACTTGTATTCCGAGTCGATGAGCTAAGATAATGTTAGTTCATCCTCTCCATATTCAAGATGGCGGTCTGGGCATAGTGTCGCAATGCCAGACACACCGGTACACTCACTCCCAATTATTTACAACTCTGCTTCACTATATTCACCATTTCACAATATTCATCGAGCATATTTCAGTCTCTTCTAATACGAAAACCACCCAGAATCAGGGTTTACGACTGTATCCCGTCGTATGGTCGCGTCACTGGAGTTCAAATTAAGCTTACACTGGTGCCCCTCAACACAACATTCACTATTTCGCCAATTTTTACCCTATTACTGGGCCTCCCGGACCGATTGTCCCACTTTATACACGTCGCACACTTTGATATCACTCCATATTACGAAGTGAAGTAATTAAGTCTGGTCTGGCTGTCGTAATCGCCAAATTCCTGAAGCCATCACCTGATATCTGGTGGGTAGGCCGTTTTTCCTTTGACTGCCTCCCCTCTCTCTCTGCCCAGCCGCCTTCCCGCGTCCTGCCCCGCCTAATAAGATGGTTCTGTATTCTTACCCACATAAGCGTTAAACTACCAGCAGCACATTAAAGATATAATAATAATAATAATATAATAATATTTTTATTTCATTGCATGTTACAAGTATACATAGTTATTGGTAGTTACAAGTATAAAACTGTAATGCAAGGAGAGCCGCATGCCATGGCATTAGGGGCAGCTTATTCTAAATACTTATTCACTGTACTTAATTCTAGAGAAATTGATTGAGTTTATTCTAGTTATATATCATTTCAATTTACAATATGATTATACATACGTACTATTAAAAAGACAATACTAGAGAAATTGGTTTAGTTTATTCTAGTTGTATATTTTATTTCAAGTTACAATATGTTGATGCTATACTAGTAAAATAACAATACTAGAGAAATTTATTGAGTTTCTTTTAGTTATATATTTTATTTCAAATAACAATATATGAAATTAAAATTGCAACAAGTGTTAAGGAGGATGACAATATAAAACCGAGATTATCTTAAGTAAAATAACATTGGGTTTGAATGTTTGTTACAGTACGAGTATTTAGTATAGGGTGAGTAGGTGATTTTTGAGAAGAGTCTTGAATTGATCTGTGCTTATTGGAAAGTTTATCAATTACAACTTTCGGAAAATACCAATGTTTTCCACACACATTATTATTAGTAGTAGTAGTACGTATGTATTCTTATAATAATACTCTTGCTTACCATTTGGAATTTTTATTCACACAAAAAATAGAAGATTTATTGTTATGCAGACTATTGCATTATTGTAATAATTGTACAAATACCGTCAACCCATTCGGACAGGTAGTGGACATTGACGTCATTTGTTTACTCTTGAAAATCGCTACTGTATATAAATTCATTTATGTGATGCCTCCTTTTCTACCATTAATCCATTTTTTTGTGATGAGAATTTCAGCATCAGTGCAATTTTATGTTGTGTATGCAGAATCAGTATGTTGCATCTTGGTAGTCATGATGACAATACAGGCCCACTTTGTTTACAGTAGTATTTAGTATGCTTCTATAGAAACAAAAATAATTAATTTATAAATTGCAATTAAACTTTACAGGAATTGGTACAAAATGCTGAAGATGCGGGTGCCACAGTTGTTGAAGTTTTGCATGATACACGAAAAGTACAGAGTTCCAGAGCTCATAATGATGTTCAAAAGTTCCTCAAGGTAAGTACATTTTTGTTGCTTAGTCATTATTTGTATTATTTGTACCTTTGTTTATCTTTCCAGAGTAAAATTTTGCTCTCTTGTTTTCACTCCATCACCCTGTCTAATGGTTCCCCCCTCTTCTGTTTGTAATTGTTAAATCTATTTGTTCCATAGGTTTCCTCAACTTGTTGATCTCTCCAAAATTTCTTATTCTCTTTCATTAACTACCCTATGGTGTTCCTTCACCATTTTTTTTTTCATGTTTCTTATTCTTATACTCTTCATATACTCCTCCCTTAATATGGTGGTCTGGTGGCTAGAGCTCTCGCTTCACACACGGAGGGCCCGGGTTCGATTCCCGGCGGGTGGAAACATTTCAACGTGTTTCCTTACACCTGTTGTCATGTTCACCTAGCAGAAAATAGGTACCTGGGTTGTTAGTCGACTGGTGTGGGTCGCATCCTGGGGGACAAGATTAAGGACCCCAATGGAAATAAGACAGTCCTTGATGACGCACTGACTTTCTTGGGTTATCCTGGGTGGCTAACCTTCCGGGGTTAAAAATCCGAAGAAATCTTATCTTTAATATACAGTAGGGTCCCACTTATACGGTGGGTCAGATTCCAGCTTACCACCATAAAGCACAAATCCCTTTTTTCCACTTATAAATGAATATAAATGCTGGATAACAAGTTTACACTAACATATTCAGTGGAACCCCGGATTTCGTACTTAATCCATTCCAGGAGATCAGTCTAAATCCAAAACATACGAAAACTGAAGTAATATTTCCCATAAGAAATTATGTAAATCCAATTAATCCGTTTCAGACACCCAAAAGTATTAACAAAAAAATAAATTTTATAGAGAGTAAGTACAGTGGACCCTCGGTTAACGAATACCCCGGAAATCGTGCAATTATGTAAGTATAATTTTGTAAGTTCTTGTGGAAGTGTATTTTTGGGGGTCTGAAATAGACTAACCTACGTGAAATTTTTCCTTAAGGGAGTAAATTCGTTCGGTAATGGCACTTGAGCAGACTTCAGGAGTGAAGTTTTTACGAAACTCGGGGGTCCACTGTATAGTTTTACATACAGAAAACAATAAGAAATAAATATAAAGAACTAATGAAATGGATAAACGAACATTTAAATCACTTTTACCTTTATTGAAGAGTCTTGTTGGCGTATGGAAGACAGCGAGGAGGGGAGAGGGAGGAGTTTGTTTGGAGACAGGGCAAAATACTTGAAATATGATGCCAATATCAACTCTGTGGCTTATTTATCTACAGTATCACAATTCATCTAATATGACATAACAAACAATATTAATAACATAGAATTATGATATACAATATACTCTAGAATGAATAAAACATGTCATTATGTATGTGATTAGTGGTGGCTGTGGCAGCTGCCATTCTCTCCTGCTGTGACTACATGTGTTCCAATTATTATAAGAGAAAACGGAATGTTTGTGAGGCTAACTGCACTACATCACAGTTTCATAAGGAAAACATTGAAACAATGTAGTATGTAATTTATAAATAAGAAATATTGTATAAAAACATAATAGAGAATGTAAAGAAATAGTTTTCATTCATAACATCAGCAATCATCTCTTTCTTATCATCCGCACTACATCCATGCACATTTAAACATCCCAGTTTTATAAAGTTTTTCTTCTCTTTTTTAGTAAATGTGTACAGGAGACGGGGTTACTAGCCCATTGCTCCCAGCATTTTAGTCGCCTCATACGACACGCATGGCTTACGGAGGAAAGATTCTTTTCCACTTCCCCATGGACAATAGAGAAAATAAAAAGAACAAGAGCTATTAAGAAAAAGAAGAAAAACCTAGATGTGTGTGTGTATGTATATGTATGTTAATGAAAAGAAGTAGGATGTCCTGGCCCTAAGCGAAACAAAGCCGAAGGGGGTAGGCGAGTTTCAGTGGAGAGAAATAAATGGGATTAAGTCAGGAGTATCTGAGAGAGTTAGAGCTAAGGAAGGGGTAGCAATGATGTTGAAGGATCAGTTATGGAAGGAGAAGAGGGAATATAAATGTGTAAATTCAAGGATTGTGGATTAAAATAAGGGTCGGATGCGAAAAGTGGGTCATAATAAGCGTGTATGCACCTGGAGAAGAGAGAAGTGTAGAGGAGAGAGAGAGATTTTGGGAGATGTTAAGCGAATGTATAGGAACTTTTGAACCAAGTGAGAGAGTAATTGTGGTAGGGGACCTAAATGCTAAAGTAGGAGAAACATGTAGAGAGGGTGTGGTAGGTAAGTTTGGGGTGCCAGGTGTAAATGATAATGGGAGCCCTTTGATTGAACTTTGTATAGAAAGGGGTTTAGTTATAGGTAATACATATTTGAAGAAAAAGAGGATAAATAAGTATACAAGATATGGTGTAGGGCGTAATGACAGTAGTTTGTTGGACTATGTATTGGTAGATAAAAGACTGTTGAGTAGACTTCAGGATGTACATGTTTATAGAGGGGCCACAGATACAAGGAAAATAGAAGCAGTAAGTAAGAGAGGTGAAGGTTTATAAACTAAAAGAGGAGGCAGTTAGGGTAAGATATAAACAACTATTGGAGGATAGATGGGCTAGTGAGAGTGTAGGCAATGGGGTCGAAGATGTATGGGGTAGGTTTAAAAATGTAGTGTTAGTATTCAACAAAAGTTTATGGTTACAGGAAAGTGGGTGCGGGAGGGAAGAAGAGCGATTGGTGGAATGATGATGTAAAGAGAGTAGTAAGGGAGAAAAAGTTAGCATATGAGAGGTTTTTACAAAGTAGAAGTGATGCAAGGAGGGAAGAGTATATGGAGAGAAAAAGAGAGTGGTGAAGCAATGTAAAAAGAGAGCAAATGAGAGAGTGGGTGAGATGTTATCAACAAATTTTGTTGAAAATAAGTAAAAGTTTTGGAGTGAGATTAATAAGTTGAGGAAGCCTAGGGAACAAATGGATTTGACAGTTAAAAATAGGAGAGGAGAGTTATTAAATGGGGACGTAGAGGTATCGGGAAGATGGAGGGAGTATTTTGAGGAGTTGTTAAATGTTGATGAAGACGGAAGCTGTGATTTTGTGTATAGGGCAAGGAGGAATAACATCTTGTAGGAGTGTGGAAGAGCCAGTTGTGAGTGGGGGGTGGGGGGAGTTCGTGAGGCAGTGGGTAGAATGAAAGGGGTAAGGCAGCTTGGATTGATGGGATAAATATAGAAATGTTAAAAGCAGGTGGGGATATAGTTTTGGAGTGGTTGGTGCTATTATTTAATACATGTATGGAAGAGGGTAAGGTACCTAGGGATTGGCAGAGAGCGTGTATAGTTTATTTTTTTAAATGCTTTTGTAAGTATATTTTTGGGGGTGTAAAAGGACTAGTCTATTTTACATTATTCCTTATGGGGATAAATTCGTTTGGTAATGGCACTTGAACAGCATTCTCGAACGAAAAAATATCGTAACTCGAGGTACCACTGTATCTTGAACATTTCTGAGTGAGTTGTCTCGACGCAGGGTGTGACAATAGTCCATCTGGCAAAGTTTACATTTCGTTTGGTCTTCATCTGGTGGTGGTGATTTAACCTGCTGAAGATACTTGTAACCCAGCCGGAGGTGGGCGGTAGTGACATCCAGGAGTCTGCTTATTTTGTTGGAGGCACCGTAAACATGTGGCTCCTCCTGCATGATGGAATAATGATAGATGGACTGACTGGTGCCAATCTCCCTAAGTCTTAAGTCAATAAAGCTCAGTTGAATGCAAATTCCCTTAAGGAAAAGGAGAAGATGATGTAAACTAGAAAGAGATAGGCGCTCCCTATACAGGCGAAGGCAAAGAATAACAGAGCGGCTACAAGAGGCCAATATATCTGAAATATGTAGAGAGACACTGGTCAGAGAAATAGCAAACATCGAACTAAAACTAAAGGAATCTTACAGGAATCAAGAAACATGGCAAGAACTAAAAGCCATAAATGAAATTGAAAGAATCCCAAAGTATTTCTTTTCTTAAGCCAAATCAAAGTCGAGAACAACATCCAGTATTGGGCCCCTACTTAAACGGGATGGGTCCTACACAGATGACAGCAAGGAAATGAGTGAGCTACTAAAGTCTCAGTATGACTCAGTTTTTAGCGAGCTGCTAACCAGACTGAAAGTCGAAGACCTAAATGAATTTTTTATGATAGTGCCACAGAACTTGGTAGACGCAAGCTTATCTGACATTACCCTGACGCCAAATGACTTTGAAAAGGCGATAAATGACATGCCCATGCACTCCGCTCCAGGCCCACATTCATGGAACTCCGTGTTCATCGAGAACTGCAAGAAGCCCCTATCACGTGCTTTTAATGTCCTGTGGAGAGGGAGCATGGACACTGGGGTTGTCCTGCAGTTACTAAAAACAACAGACATAGCCCCACTCCACAAAGGGGGCAGTAAAGCAATAGCAAAGAACTAAAGACCGATAGTACTAATGTGCCATATAAAAATCTTTGAAAGGGTTCTAAGAAGCAAGATCACCACTCATCTAGATACCCATCAATTACGCACCCCAGGGCAGCATGGGTTTAGAGCAGGTCGCTCCTGTCTGTCCCAACTACTGGACCACTACAACAAGGTCCTGGATGCTCTAGAAGACAAAAAGAATGCAGATGTTATATACACAGACTTTGCAAAAGCCTTTGACAAGTGTAACCATGGTGTAATAGCACACAAAATGCGTGATAAAGGAATAACAGGAAAAGTTGGTAGATGGATCTATAGTTTCCTAACAAGTAAAACACAGAGTAGTAAACAGAGTAAAGTCTGAGGCGGCTTCGGTGAAAAGCTCTGTTCCACAAGGCACAGTACTCGCTCCCATCCTGTTCCTCATCCTCATATCGGACATAGACAGGGATATAAGCCATCGTGCCATGTCTTTGCAGATGACACCTGAATCTGCTTGACAGTGTTCACCACTGAAGACACTGCAATACTCAAAGCAGACATCAACCAACTCTTTAAATGGGCTGCAGAAAACAATATGAAGTTCAATGATGAGAAATTTCAATTACTCCGATATGGAAAATGTGAGGAAATTAAAATCTCATCGGAGTATAAAACAAATTCCAACCACACAATAGAGCGAAAAACTAATGTCAAAGACCTGGGAGTGATCATGTCAGAGGATCTCACCTTCAAGGACCATAACACTGTAGCAATTGCATCTGCTAGAAAAATGACAGGATGGATAATGAGAACCTTCAAAACCAGGGATGCCAAGCCCATGTTGACACTTTTCAGGTCACTTGTTCTATCTAGCCTGGAATATTGCTGCACACTAACTGCACCATTCAAGGCAGGTGAAATTGCTGACCTAGAAAATGTGCAGAGAACCTTCACGGAATGCATAAACCATCTCAATTACTGGGAACGCTTGAAGTTCCTAATCCTGTACTCCCTAGAACGCAGGTGGGAGACATACATTATTATATACACTTGGAAAATTCTAGAGGTACTAGTACCAAACTTGCACAAGAGAGTCACTCCCTATAAAAGCAAAAGACTTGGCAGACGATGTAACATCCTCCCAATGAAAAGCAGGGGTGCCACTAGCATGTTGAGAGACAACACAATAAGTGTCAGGGGCCCAAGACTCTTCAACTGCCTCCCAGCATACATAAGGGGAATTACCAATAAACCCCTAGCTGTCTTCAAGCAGGCACTGGACAGGCACCTAAAGTCGGTACCTGACCAGCCAGGCTGTGGTTCATATGTTGGACTGCTTGCGGCCAGCAGTAACAGCCTGGTTGATCAGGACAAGGTTAGTTCCACAACTCAGGGGACTGTCCTATGAAGAAAGGTTGAGGGAAATAGGACTAACAACACTGGAGGACAGAATGGTTAGAGGAGACATGATAACGACATACAGTGGACCCCCGCCTAACGAGCAAAACTCATTCCAGAAGCCTGCTCAAGTGCCATTACCGAACGAATTTACTTCCTTAAGAAATAATGTCACGTAGGTTAGTCTATTTCAGACCACAAAAATACACTTCCACAAGCACTTACAATATTATACTTACATAATTGTACGATTTCTGGGGTGTTCGTTAGGCGGGGGTCCACTGTACAAAATACTGTGGGGAATCGACAAGGTAGATAGTGACAAGATGTTCCAGAGAGGGAACACAGAAACAAGGGGGCACAACTGGAAGCTGAAGACTCAGATGAGTCAAAGGGATGTTAGGAAGCATTTCTTCAGCCATAGAGTAGTCAGGAAGTGGAATAGTCTAGTGAACGATATAGTGGAGGTGGGAACCATACATAGTTTTAAGACAAGGTATGATAAAGTTCATGGAGCAGGGAGAGCAGAGACCCAGTAGCGAACAGTGAAGAGGCAGGGGCCAGGAGCTGAGTCTTGACCCCTGCAACCACAATTAGGTGAGTACAGAGACCCACATACAGACAGAAAGACAAGAGACAATTTTGAGTACTATTTCAGTACCTAATATTAGTGTCAGAACAAAGATTGGCTATGAAATCACAAGAACTATTATAAATTGTAATTATCAGAACATAAAAATTATATAAATTAAAATAAAAACGAGGAAAAAAGTTATATCAGCAACACTTCTGCAAGCAGCAGGATGCCATGTTGCAATTAAGTGAGCATCCAGCATCAACTTCAAGGTCTTATATCTCGGTAAGTACTGATCCTAATTTTTTTTTGTCTTATTACAAACAGAAAAGTACTAACATAAAGTACTAAGTAGTCCCAGATTTTTTTTTGTAATACTGAGCACACTGAGTGTTAAAACCCATTCTATACTGCCTAGGCCTATTGTGACAAATTTGGAGGCAGGAAAAATAAAACGTTGATCTACGTTTGGAGCGCTGGCAGTAAGAACATAGATCAATGTTTGCATAGTTAAGGGGTTAAATGTAATTTTGTCATTGTGAAATTAAAACAACTTTTCATTGTTTTCAGGGACCTGCTCTCTGTCTTTACAATAATGCAACTTTTACTGAAGACGACTGGCATGGCATACGCAAACTTAGTGACAGCATAAAAAAAGACGATCCTCTGAAAGTTGGGCAGTTTGGCCTAGGGTTCAAGTCAGTCTTTCATATTACTAGTAAGTTATCTAAGGCAATTTGTAATCATTAATATAATGATTGAAAATTTGAAAGCACAGCATTTTAAGTGATTTAGGATCAATATTTTGGCATATGTAAACGTGCTTTTATCTGATAATGTCAAAATTAACTTTCATTCAATATAATTATCAAGATTAACAAATATACTTTCATCTGATTTTTCTTATGCAGGCCTAGTACTTATTGCATTGTGGTCAGAGTCAGTTATATACACAGTGACTACATGACTAATTAACAATTTGGGAAAGGGCTGCCATACCTTTCCTCTAACTTTATTACACAATCTTCAGGGTGGACTAAACTGGGCAGGCACTTCCTGGACTTTCCTACGAAGGGAGTTGAACATTTCATAGTTTCAGTTCTTGGGTAACTTTACAAGATAGGGTGTGTGGGTGGGGATAAAATTAATTTGGGGTGCACAAGCTAATAAAAGGTAGCCAACCCTGTTCTAAGAGTAAAATGTGAAGAAATTATTTTCAAAAGATTAGTGAGAAAGTCACAATCACAATTATTCTCCTGATAAGACCTAATACAACAGAACGTGTAATAATACAACACAGTCTTAAACTGTTATTCGTAAACCTGGTGTTAACTTAATTTAACTTTGACATACAGTTTACCAATAACCTGCTCTTAAGAGAGTTAAGTTAGGATGGCATTTCGGTCTGTCCTCTATGAAATGTCAAACCCTTAACAACACCCTCCATTCTCTAGCTATCAAACTTGCTGTCTGTCAGGCTAATACCATTCACACAAGTCTTGTTCATACACAGATAACCCACATATAGGAGAAAGAAACATATGATGACATTTCTGTCCAACTTGGACTATTAACTAGTCAGTGTATGACTAGTTAATGGTCCAAGTTGGACTGAAATGTTCGTCATAAGTTTCGGCTATGTATGGGTTACTTGTGTATTGTTCTAGTCATGGTATTGTGCCTTTTTGATCTAATTTTGTATGTACTTCCCTTATCTCTGATACTTCCGGTGTCTGTTTCATTTCCTGCTCTTCCTGCTGATAACAGACTTAGAGAGCACAACAGTGCTCTTTTCTGTCATGTCAAGAGACCACAGATATCCTATTAAATGGTCCTCTTCTAAAACCATCTACCTCCTCCTAGCCTTCAGAAATGGTCCTGTTGACTCTGAAAGCATCAGTGGCAGAAGAGGTACAAACTAAATTACTATGAAGGGTATTAGTCTGGCAAAAAGTAAGGTTGTCTAAGGCATGGAGGGTGTTCTTAAGATTTGGAAGACTGGAAATATATGGAAGGCGTATTCACAGATATACAGTGTTGTACTATAATGTAACAAAGATACAGTTTGAGTCAAGGGTTTAATTAAAAGTAATTATTAGAAATTATGTGGGGGATTTTTCACAAGAACAATCTTGAATTAACTTTCCACCCACACACTGGGGAGAACTCTAGATGCAAAACAATATAGTAACTTACTGATGGTGATGTATCTTGGAGACTTGTGGGACTTTAAGAACACTAGGGTTGCAAACAATGTCCCTGTGTATACTTGTATATACATACCTATTTTTTTTTTTCAACAAGTCTGCCGTCTCCCACCGAGGCAGGGTGACCCAAAAAGAAAGAAAATCCCCAAAAAGAAAATACTTTCATCCTCATTCAACACTTTCACCTCACTCACACATTATCATTGTCTTTGCAGAAGCGCCCAGATAGGACAGCTGAGAATAAGTCCCTCCCAACTGTCACTATATTATGTATACCTATAAAGACAAACAAAACAAACAAACAAATTTTATTTCATTGCAGATTACATGGGTATCGGTAGTTACAATGTAAATTGAGTGCAAGGAGAGCCACTGACATGCCAAGGCATTAGGGGCAGCTTATTCTAGTCCTTAAAAACTATGTACTTAAAATTAGAGAAATTTATTGAGTTTATTCTAGTTAAAAATTATTTTCAAAATTACAATATGATGAAATTTTACTGTTTAAATTATTATATAATGATATTAGATATTAGATTGTACAGGTGTTAAGATTCTTGAATGATAATATGGAATTGAGATTATCTTAAGGAAAATAACATTGAGCATTTTTGACATTAACTTATAATATGAGTAGGGGGTAACATAATAGTAACATATTATTAAAAATTGAGATTATCGTATAGGAAAGTAACAATGAGCATTTTTCAAAGTAGTTTATAGTATGATCATTTAGTTTTGGGTGAGTAGGTGGTTTTTGAGTAGAGTCTTAAATTGATTTTCAGACAAGATTATCTTAATATTTACTGGTAATGAATTCCAGATTCTGGGGCCCTTTATGTGCATAGAATTTTTACATAGGTTGATATGAACACGGGGTATATCAAAAAGTGATCTGTGTCTTGTGTTGTGGTCATGGGTCCTATTAAAGTTGGTGAGGAGAGTTTTGAGCAGAGGGTTTATATTAAAGTGTAAAGTTTTATATATGTAGTAGGCACAAGAGTAAGTATGAATGTTCTTTACGGTGAGTAGTTTGAGACTTTTGAATATTGGTGGAGTATGCTGTCTAGAGTGGGAATTTGTTATCATTCTGACTGCGGCCTTTTGTTGTGTTATGAGTGGTCTAAGGTGATTTAACGTTGTTGATCCCCATGCACAGATTCCATAGGTGAGATACGGGTAGATAAGTGAATGATATAGTGCAAGGAGAGCTGATTGAGGTACATAATAGCGTATCTTTGATAATATGCCTACTGTCTTGAAGATTTTCTTGGAAATTTGTTGTATATGTGTTTGGAATTTAAGGCTACTGTCAAGGTGGATTCCTAGGAATTTTCCCTCTGTGAGTCTTGTAATGGGTGTACCATTGAGTGTTATGTTAAGTGGAACATTTGTGGCTTTGCTTCCAAACTGTATGAAGTAGGTCTTGTCAGTATTGAGAGTAAGCTTGTTAGTCGTCATCCATGTTGATATTTTCTGTAATTCGGCATTAACAGTGTTGGCCAGTATAACTGGATTTGGGTGAGAGAAGACATATGTTGTGTCATCTGCAAATAAAATGGGTTTAAGTAGTTGTGATGCATTCGGTAGGTCATTTATGTAAATGAGGAATAGGAGTGGCCCCAGGACACTTCCTTGAGGGACTCCGACTGTAATTTGTTGTGTGGAAGAGTTCGCTCCATTTGTGTACACATATTGGCTTCTGTTGGTGAGGTATGACTTTAGGTAGTTGAGTGGGTGCCCCTTATACCATAGTGTGCTAATTTTGTGAGCAGTAAATCATGGTCGACTGTATCAAAAGCTTTGCGTAGATCAATGAAGATTCCCAGTGGGACTTCTTTTCTCAAGTGCTGTATATATTAACTCCAACATGTGCGTAATAGCATCGTTTGTGCTCTTGTTTGTCCTGAATCCAAATTGACAGGGGTTGAGTACATTGTGTGAGACGAGGTAGGAATAGATTTGTCTATGAATTAGTTTTTCGAAGATTTTAGAAAGCAATGGTAAATTAGAAATAGGTCTATAATTATTCAGGTCTGTTTGATCACCTCCTTTGTGGATCGGGGTGACCCTAGCTATTTTGAGAATTGATGGAAAGGTAGAGGCTTCAATGGATTTATTGAATAGTGTTGCTATAATTGGTGACAGTACCTGTGAAGCTTTTGTACATAAAAGTTGGTAAGCTGTTTAAGTCTCCTGCCTTGTTTTTAAGGGTGTTGATTATGAGCAAGACTTCAATTGGGTTGGTAGGAGCTAGGAATAGCGTATTAGGGTAGGTGTTTGTGAGGTAGTCTGTTGGACGGGTGTTTGAGCTTGGGATTTTACTCGCTAGATTCTTTCCTATGGTGGAGAAGAAAACATTAAGTCTGTTTGCTGTCTCAGTAGGTGAGAGTAGGGGTTCATCTGCTCTTGATAATTTGATGGTGTTGTTTTTCGCTATCTTATTATTTCCTAGAATTGCAGATAGGGTCTTCCAGGTCTTTTTCATATCACCTTTATGTTCTGGAGTCTGTTCTCATAATACAATTTTTTTGATCTCCTTATCAGGCTGGTAAGGATTGATGAGTAGCGTTTGGATTGTTCTCTGGTTATTAGACCCCTTCTGTATTGTTTTTCATATTGGTGCCTTTTGTTAATGGATTTAAGGATGCTGGGTGTTAGCCAGGGATTGTTAAGTCTCTTAGCTGTGATCTGTTTAGTTTTTTTAGGGCAATGTTTGTTATAGAGGTGGTGGGTTTTGTTAAGGAAATTCTTGATGCATTCATTAGTATCTGTATATGTTTCTAACTCATTATGCCAGTCAATGTTAATCATAGCTGTTATAAAGTTATTTACAGCTGACTCATTATGTAGTCTGAAGGTAACTTTTGTAATATCTAGGGGCAATTTACCAAGATTAGTTATGAGAAAGGTCGGATAGTGGTCTGTGGTGTTGTCTGTGATGATGCCTGATTTTAGAGGGGCTATAGTATTAGTCCAGATGTGGTCTAGTAATGAGGTACTAGTCTCGGAGAAACAAAAGTTTTTCCCTTTTGCATTTAATAATTTATTCAGGAGAAGGGGTTACTAGCCCCTTGCTCCCGGCATCAGATGGGTCTAAGAAGGATGAGGTGAATCATAGAATTGATGAGGGGAAAAAGGTGAGTGGTGCACTGAAGAGTCTATGGAGACAAACAACTTTATCCATGAAAGCAAAGAAGGGAATGTATGAGTTTTTAGTTATACCACTGCTCTTGTATGAGTGAGACACATGGGTTGTGAATGTTGCAACAAGGAGAAAGCTGGAGGCAGTGGAGATGTCATGTCTAAGGGCAATGTGTGGTGTGAATATAATGCAGAGAATCCATAGTTTGGAGATTAGGAGGAAGTGTGGGATTACCAAAACTATTATCCAGAGGGCTGATGAGGGGTTGTTTAGATGGTTTGGACATGTAGAGAGGATGGAATGAAATAGAATGACTTCGAGAGTGTATAAATCAGTAGTGGAGGGAAGGCGGGGTGGGAGTCGGCCTTGGAAAGGTTGGAGGGAGGGGGTAAAGGAGGTTTTGTGTTTGAGGGGCTTGGACTTCCAGCAAGCATGCATGAGCTTGTTAGATAGGAGCGAATGAAGACAAATGGTTTTTAGGACTTGATGTGCTGTTGGAGTCTAATCAAGGTAACATTTATGAAGGGATTCAGGGAAACCGGCAGGCCGGACTTGAGTCCTGGTGATGGGAAGTACAGTGCCGGCACTCTGAAGGGGTGTTAATGTTAATTTTGTAACTATAGTGTAAGCATGCCTCTGGCAAGACAGTGATGGAGTGAATGATGCTGAAAGTTTTTCTTTTTCGGGCCACCCTGCCTTGGTGGGAAACGGCCGATGTGTTGATAAAAAAAATAATAGTGTAGCTTCAGTAAGGCAAGTCCTTTTTAATAATCACTTATTGTTCCCAATTTTTTCCACAGATGTTGTAACAATCATCAGTGGTGATAAGGTGCTCTTTATGGATCCAAGTGAGCCAGAAAAGAAAATGTGCCGCATTCTTTCTTTAAATAAATTAATAAGTATCTGCCCCCTTGAAGACTGTCTATACTTATGGAGTAATTACTTAAGCACACAGAACATAAATGATGGCTATTTTCCCTCTACACTGTTCTGGTTTCCACTGAGGCAGAGCCCATCTGAGTTATCAGATACTGTGTACTCATATGAACATGTTATAAAATTGTTTGAATCATTTGGTGTGGAAGCTGCCGAATGTCTAACCTTTTTGAAATCTCTGGAAAAAATTAGCTTGAAGAGGATCATTGAAGATAATAAGCTTCCAACAATCACCCATGATGTACAATTAATTAGTCCATCTATGACTGAAGTTCAAGAAAAAAGAAAGAACTTTAGACAGAGGCTCAAAGAATGTAATGGATTTCCATCTCAAGCTATTACTTGTTGTTATGATGTTACGGTTAAAAGTGTGCAAGAAAATAACACAAAGCAGCGGGTAATGCGCATTCTTCACTATTTGCCAGGTACAAATGAAACTGCATCAGTAACCTGGAGAGGCAAAAACAGTAACAATCACATGCCTCTAGTTGGTGTAGCTGCACCCATTACAACACATGGATCCCCTTGGTCCAATGGGCATATTTTTTGCTTTCTGCCATTACCTTTAGAATTTGCCAACAATACCAATCTTCCTGTTCAGGTCAATGGTTTCTTTGCACTTGATCAGAATAGAAGACATGTCAAATGGAAGACTGAAGAGAGCAGTGATGAACCTGAGGTGAATATTAAAGATTTATTTTTATTAGTTAAAGTTTATAATTCTATACCTGATAGTGTATAAATATGAGATAAGATATGAGTAGGGATCATCTCAGGAATGGTTAGAGAAAAGGGGCAAAGGAAGCTTCAAGTGCATCCAGTGCATCCAGCAAGCTTGCATAAGAGCATATTACAATGGAGTGAGTAGAGATTAGCAGCTTTTAATGGATGCTTTGTTTGGAATGTGAGCAAAGTAACTTTTGAGTGGAAAACCAGTTAGTTGGACTATAATATGCATGCATTCATACATTATTCTTTTTTTAGTATTAATGGGATTAAAATGTCTTGGTATGCTTTGATAATCAATATATTACTTTTTGTAGGTATTGTGGAATGAAGAACTGGTATCCAAACTTATTGTTGAAGCATATTTTACCCTTTTGTGTGGGGTTCTTAAAGATTTGAAATCAAAGTCTTTTCACCTGGAAACCTGGTATAATCTCCTTCCACACATAGATTCCTCAAAAGGAAGATGGAGAAAGCTTGCTACTGCATTATGGTCAAGACTGAAATCACTCCCTATTTTGTACTCAGAGGTAAGTGTTTCCATTTATGGAAGAATACTGATGAAGACACATTAATTTTGCTTCTAAAAATACAAGTAAAAATTGCATAATTGCACTGCAAATTTAACATCCCAGAAGACCAATAATAAAAGCAATGACAATGGTAACTTTATTTCACAAGAAAATCCATTAATTACAATAGTATGTAATTGTCTGTAGTTATGCGTAGAATTTTTGGGACTCTTACTTCCAGTGAGGTGGTATCTAGCATTTCCTTTAAGTGAGAGCCAGTTGTCCTTTGTAGAAATTCATAATTACTTGTATCCTTATGGATGTAAGAGAAGAGGCCATAAAGGCAGAGAGGACACTTGAATGAAAACAGTGAAAAACTATAAAGCAGAAGCTTCCATATTCTGATGCACAAGGCCTGCTAAGTGCTTATAGGGGAAGGGGGTGAGGTAAGGGGGAGAGTGAGCATTAAACATTAGACACTTGAAAAATGTGGCCCAAACTGGACAGTGACAACCTGCACAGTGGCACAACTTGAAAGTAGCTCCTGCATCACCCAGAACAGTTATCATAAATTGTTGGGGTCTGTACTCTTTCAGAATTGCAAGGGGCATGTGCTAAGAGGAAAGATGTAGACATAAGCCATCTTTAATGAATCATTTGACCTGTGGTTGTCGGCTGCTTGTTCAGGATAGTTTAACAAACAGCTACTTGCTCATTGTGTGATGTAACAGAATTGGGCCTGTGAAAGGGCTGCCCTGCAGGACTTACCTGAGCACTGTTGGGTGTGAAGGGTGCCAGGAATTGCCTGGGAGAAAGTAGAAACCCCTTCCCTCTACTCTGCAAGCACTAAAAAATTGCAATAGAGATCATTTCAATCCTTTGTTCTGAGAAAGATCATCTTTAGATGACTTTGTGAACTTCTGAGGAGCCTCTTCCCCAAAATGCACTCGTAGGAAACCTCTGGGAGAGAAGCTTTCTTGCCTGACAAGAACTTGGTCAGGTGGTTTGCTGAACTGAGCAGAATGATTGACAGTTTCTATAGAGTGGAGAGAAGTGGCTGTGTTGTGTTCATGGTTGGTAGTGGTGAGTAATCCATCAGGCTTCCACTAGCCCTTTTGAGGTCGCTCCCATTGTTCTACTGCTTTGAAGCCAGTGTTGTCGGTCCCATGGTACTATGCCATGAGCTCAGCTCACTCAGATAAGCTGTGAACGGTAAATTTGAGCCTAGGTATGAGAGAATGGGTCTATGTGGTAAGTATGCACCATATAAAAATAAAATCCTGTAGCAAGCAGTGCATAATGGGAAATAAAACTGCAACTGTTTTTGGTTTAAAACAGCAATTTTGTGGTATATTTTTGTATGGTTTTTATTGTTGTATTCTCAAGTTTCTTGGTCTTGTTTGATAGACAGGAAGCTATAATACAGAAATATGGATGATTTTGATTGGTTTCAGGATGGAAAGTAGCTTGAAATTGAGCTCAAAGTAGTGGAAATGTTCAATTTTTGCTAATACAGTGGACCCTTGAAATTCGTGATTAATCCGTTCCAGAGAGTGCCGAAATTCAAAATTCAAGATTTTCAAAACCATTTTTCCCATAAGAAATAATGTAAATCAAATTAATCCATTTCAGACACCCAAAAGTATTAAAAAAAATTTTTTTTTTACATGAAATGTACATTTATCTACAGAGAAAACAATGAGACATGAAGAATAAAACAATAATAACATGAGTTTAGTTTAATATCTTTATTATGCACCCCATACCCATCCTGTGGGCGGTAGTCAAAAGATTAGAGAGATACATAATTGGTCCAGGGACTGGACTCCAAAGTTTTGATAGCTGAACAAGTTAGTGGTAATGAACTAGATCTGGTCACAATTATGACCAAGTTACAAAGGTAATGAGCTCCAGGTAGAGCTGGTCACAATCATGAGTTACAAAGGTAATGAATCATAAACATGTCCATACATGGTTACAATCATGAACAAATTACAGAGTAATGAGCAGTTAGGAAACATTCTAGGGAATGCATCCATTGCCCCAACAACAGATGTTGCTAGGTGATCGTCACTTGCTGAGATACAATGCCAGAGTGACTCTGAATGGTGTTTGTGTGCCCCCGGCGGCTGGGAGGCCGCTCGGATGCGTTTCATACGACTTCCTATTTCTAAGACAAATCACGAAAATCAAACCAATATTTTGGCGAAAAAAGTGGCCGATTTTCAAATTTCACGATATTCAAGGGGGACGAATTTCAAGGGTCCACTGTATTCCAGAGTACACAAATGACATCACTCATCCAATACGCGTCCATCTGGTCATTCTAATACGTATTTACAAAAGCACTAACATTATTTATACAATAATTACAATAATTCAGTAGTCTGCATAAAAGTAAATATTCTATTTTTTGTGTGAATAAAAATTCAGAATGGAAAGAAAGCATAATGTAGGAGAGGCCTGGGGACATGAATAATAAACAGATGAAGTGCTATTTTAGTGCCAGAAATGTCTGCATTGTTTATTTTGGACCCTATTTTGAAAATGGCATTTCTTGAATGTTGTGTGAAATTAGCCAAATTACCAATATCTGATCACTTTATTGGGTAGTTTAAATAGGTGAATGGGCAGTTTTGAAAATGGATAACATGCTAGTGAAATAGCTAAGAATTTGGTCAACTGGAACAATGGAATTAGCATAAAATCAGACTCAAAAGTGGACAAAATCGCCAATGCATAAATATCGCCGACACAGCAAAATTCGCAGAAGTGTAATTTCATCAGTTTTCCATCAAATTTTCTACTTTTTGTTCTATTACCTTTAGAAAAAGATTCTCTACCATTTCATAATAAAAAATAACAATTATTTTTTTAAATTTGTGGACCCTGAGAGCAAGTTTGAGAGCAGGGGTCACGACCCTGAAAGGGCTAGTAGTGTTGGCTAGAGAGAGAGAAAAAAAAACGAATGAAACTGAAGCAAAAGTCAAAACTGAGTAGAAGAGTGCAAAAAAAAAAAAAAAAAAATCTTACTGGAGCCTAGGGTGTCTTGTAGAAGCATGAAAGTGTACCAGTTATGTTTCTAGTAGGTTATCAGATCAGTACCCTATCAAAAATAATTATTATAAGATACCAAATATTCTCAGAATGTATAAAAATATTATCTTCAGTACACACACAACCCGCACATATAAAAAGAGAGGAGCTTACAACAACGTTTCGGTCCAACTTGGACCATTTACAAAGTCACACTAACACAAGGACAGGTGGAAGGGGTATTTATAGGCAGGCAGACAGGGGAGGGCACAAGAAAGTGGTGGAGGGGTAATGAAGGTAGTAGTGGTAGTAGTAGTGGTGGAGTCAGTCATAATCTAGGAAAGGAGCACTGCAATGAAGCTGGCAGGCCCGCATAGGGTAAGAACAAGGGTAAGAACAAGAACACAGTGGGGGAAAAAATGAAAATAAAATAAAGAAGGACAAATACAAGGCAAAAGAAAAGAAAGAAAACCCAGAGGAGAAAGGAGAAAGAGAAGGGGGAAGAGATAGAAGGGGAAGGAATCAGGTTAAGTCACGGGTGTTCTGAAGTTTGGAGCATTTAACAATGTAATGGGAGAGGAAAGCATCTACAGAGACAAAGCCAGGGCTAAAATTCATACAGGGAAAATTGTGTATAAGGGAGGATTCAACCAGATGGCGATTGTGAAAGTTAGACGTAGGGTAGACAGTTTTAGCAGAAGACCAATCAATAGGATGACTGTGATCTCTGACATGACAGAAAAGAGCATTATTAGTGTTGGCAAGCCTAACACTATTTTTGTGCTCCCTGAGTCTGTCAGAAAGAGATCGGCCAGTTTCTCCAAAATACTGAAGAGGACAGGAGGAGCAAGATATAGAGTAGACACCAGGAGAATCTATAGAGGGAGGGGAGGTATGAACTAGATTAGTGCGAAGAGTGTTAGTCTTGCGAAAGGTAAGTTTGATGTTTAAGGAACGGAGAGAGTTGTTGAGATTAGAGAGACCAGAGATGTAGGGAAGGCAGAGGACAGGAGAGTTCCCAGGAGTAGAGGGTTTAAATACCCCTTCCACCTGTCCTTTGTGTTAGTGTAACTTTGTAAATGGTCCAAGTCGGACCAAAACGTCGTCGTAAGCTCCTCTCTTTTTAAATGTGCGGGTTGTGTGTGTATTGTTCCAGTCACGGTATTGTGCCTTTTTTGTTATTATCTTCAGTACTTTTCATGGTTTGGATTTGATGTACTACTAGATAGGTTAACTTAGGTTGGTGCGTAAGCATGTAGTTTGACAATTCAGATTGCTGTCTTGCAAGTTTATTATTTTGTAATCCCAAAAGTAACGGTAATGGTTATATAATAGACTGATTTTTGCATGCCACTAACACAAAGGACAGGTGAAAGGGGTATTTAAACCCTCTACTCCTGGGAACTCTCTTGTCCTCTGCCTTCCCTACATCTCTGGTTTTCTCTAATTCTCAACAACTCTCTCCGTTCCTTAGACATCAAACTTACCTTTCGCCAGACTAACACTTCGCACTAATCTAGTTCATACCTCCCCTCCATCTATAGATTCTCCTGGTGTCTACTCTATATCTTGCTCATCCTGTCCTCGTCAGTACTTTGGAGAAACTGGCCGATCTCTTTCTGACAGACTCAAGGAGCACAAAAATAGTGTTACGCTTGCCTACACTAATAATGCTCTTTTCTGTCATGTCAGAGATCACAGTCATCCTATTGATTGGTCTTCTGCTAAAACTGTCTACCCTACGTCTAACTTTCACAGTAGCTGTCTGGTTTAGGTAGTAGGTTGGTAGACAGCAACCATCCAGGGAGGTACTACCATCCTGCCAGGTGACTGTGAAACAGAAACCTGAAACTGTTTTACATGATGGTAGTATTGCTGGTGTCTTTTTTCTGTCTCATAAACACGCTGGATAACAGGTATATCTAGCTACTTCTACTTACACTTTAGGTCACACTACACAGGCATTCACATGCATATATATACATACACACATCTAGGTTTTTCTTTTTCTTAATGGCTCTTGTTCTTTTTATTTTCTCTATTGTCCATGGGGAAGTGGAAAAGAATCTTTCCTCCGTAAGCCATGCATGTCGTATGAGGCAACTAAAATGCCGGGAGCAGTGGGCTAGTAACCCCTTCTCTTGTACACATTTACTAAAAAAGAGAAGAAGAGAAACTTTATAAAACTGGGTTGTTTGAATGTGCGTGGATGTAGTGCGGATGATAAGAAAGAGATAATTGCTGATGTTATGAGTGAAAAGAAGTTGGATGTCCTGGCCCTAAGCGAAACAAAGCTGAAGGGGGTAGGCGAGTTTCAGTGGGGAGAAATAAATGGGATTAAGTCAGGAGTATCTGAGCGAGTTAGAGCTAAGGAAGGGGTAGCAATAATGTTGAAGGATCAGTTATGGAAGGAGAAGAGGGAATATAAATGTGTAAATTCAAGGATTATGTGGATTAAAATAAGGGTCAGATGCAAAAAGTGGGTCATAATAAGCATGTATGCACCTGGAAAAGAGAGGAGTGTAGAGGAGAGAGAGAGATTTTGGGAGATGTTAAGCGAATGTATAGGAACTTTTGAACCAAGTGAGAGAGTAATTGTGGTAGGGGACCTAAATGCTAAAGTAGGAGAAACATGTAGAGAGGGTGTGGTAGGTAAGTTTGGGGTGCCAGGTGTAAATGATAATGGGAGCCCTTTGATTGAACCTTGTATAGAAAGGGGTTTAGTTATAGGTAATACATATTTTAAGAAGAGGAGGATAAATAAGTATACAAGATATGATGTAGGGCGTAATGACAGTAGTTTGTTGGACTACGTATTGGTAGATAAAAGACTGTTGAGTAGACTTCAGGATGTACATGGTTATAGAGGGGCCACAGATATATCAGATCACTTTTTAGTTATAGCTACAGTGGGAGTAAAAGGTAGATGGGATACAAGGAAAATAGAAGCAGTAAGTAAGAGAGTGAAGGTTTATAAACTAAAAGAGGAGGCAGTTAGGGTAAGATATAAACAAGTATTGGAGGATAGATGGGCTAGTGAGAGTGTAGGCAATGGGGTCGAAGATGTATGGGGTAGATTTAAAAATGTAGTGTTAGAGTGTTCAGCAGAGGTTTGTGGTTACAGGCGAGTGGGTGTGGGAGGGAAGAAGAGCGATTGGTGGAATAATGATGTAAAGAGAGTAGTAAGGGAGAAAAAGTTAGCATATGAGAGGTTTTTACAAAGTAGAAGTGATGCAAGGAGGGAAGAGTATATGGAGAAAAAAAGAGAGGTTAAGAGAGTGGTGAAGCAATGTAAAAAGAGAGCAAATGAGAGAGTGGGTGACATGTTATCAACAAATTTTGTTGAAAATAAGAAAAAGTTTTGGAGTGAGATTAATAAGTTGAGGAAGCCTAGGGAACAAATGGATTTGACAGTTAAAAATAGGAGAGGAGAGTTATTAAATGGAGAGTTAGAGGTATTGGGAAGATGGAGGGAATATTTTGAGGAGTTGTTAAATGTTGATGAAGACAGGGAAGCTGTGATTTCGTGTATAGGGCAAGGAGGAATAACATCTTGTAGGAGTTTGGAAGAGCCAGTTGTGAGTGTGGGGGAAGTTCGTGAGGTAGTGGGTAGAATGAAAGGGGGTAAGACAACTGGGATTGATGGGATAAAGATAGAAATGTTAAAAGCAGGTGGGGATATAGTTTTGGAGTGGTTGGTGCTATTATTTAATAAATGTATGGAAGAGGGTAAGGTTAGTTAGTTTGATATCTTTATTATGCACCCCATACCCATCCTGTGGGCGGTAGTCAAAAGATTACAGAGGTACATAATGGGTCCAGGGACTGGACCTCAAAGTTTGATAGCTGAGCAAGTTACAAAGGTAATGAACTCAGATGGTCACAATCATGACAAGTTACAAAGGTATTTGCAGATTACAGAGGTATATATAGGGTCCAGAGACTGGGCCCCAAAGTTTTGATAGCTGAACAAGGTACAATGGTAATTAATTCACTAGTTACAAGGTAATGAATCATGTAAGTAAATTTACTTACGTCTGTACATGGTTGCACTCATGAACAAATTATAAAGCAATGAGCAATCTATTAGTCTACACCCAGCCACAACTGTAATGAGTTATTGGTGCAAATTTTAATTGTTGGGTCACACACACATATACATATACACATACATATATACACACATACATGTATATACATACACACATACACATACACACATGTACATACACACTTTATTTACAGGGAGCAAAGTCAGGGTATTTTTCCAGAATGGTCTGTAATATACCACTGTGGATAAAATACTTTGACATATCTTGAACATTTCTGAATGAGTAGTCTCTGAATTCATTAATTTTATAGCACTCCAGTACATAATGACGCAGGGTGTGCCAATAATCCAACTGGCAAAGTTTACATCTTGTTTGGTCTACATCTGGTGGTGGTGATTTAACCTGCTAAAGATACTTGTAACCCAGCCGGAGGCGGGCGGTAGTGACATCCAAGAGTCTGCTTATTTTGTTGGATGCACCATAGACATGTGGCTCCTCCTGCATGATAGAATGATGATAGATGGACTGACTGGTGTCAAACTCCCTGAGTCTTAAGTTAATAAAATTCAGTTGAAGTTCTTTTCGTATTATTGTTCTCAAACTGCTAACTGACAAGCCAAGATTGTAATCTATCCCCTCTTTGAAAGCATAAAACTTAGCCAATTTATCAGTTCTATCATGCATCTGAAGACCAATGTGAGATGGAATCCACAACATGTGCACTCTGCCTCTACTATCCAGAATCCTACCATACCTGTGCCTGGCTTCTGACACGAGCATGCTACAAGTTATACTTGATGAGTTGAGAGCATTTATGGATGACAGAGAATCAGTTACAATTAGAGAGTTAACCTTAGATACATGGACGCATTTGAGTGCAAGGAGTATGGCAAACAGTTCTGTCTGAAGGGTAGAGGCCCAGTTATTGATGCGTGCTCCAATTTCTTTAAGAGAGCCATCACTCTGTATGGCAACAGCAGCACTACCAGCTGCACCAGTGGATTGGTGAACAGAACCATCAACGTAAATAATCTGTGTAAGAGTGTGTTGCGTGACTTAGTTAACCTAGGGATTGGCAGAGAGCGTGTATTGTTCCTTTGTATAAAGGCAAAGGGGACAAAAGAGAGTGCAAAAATTATAGGGGAATAAGTCTGTTGAGTGTACCTGGTAAAGTGTATGGTAGTTATTATTGAAAGAATTAAGAGTAAGACAGAAAGCAGGTTAGCAGATGAACAAGGGGGCTTTAGGAAAGGTAGGGGGTGTGTAGAACAAGTGTTTACAGTGAAACATAGGTGAACAGTATTTGGATAAGGGTAAAGAGGTTTTTGTTGCATTTATGGATTTGGAAAAGGCTTATGATAGGGTGGATAGGGGGGCAATGTGGCAGATGTTGCAGGTGTATGGAATAGGAGGTAGGTTACTGAAAGCAGTGAAGAGTTTTTATGAGGATAGTGAGGCTCAGGTTAGAGTGTGTAGGAGGGAGGGGGACTATTTCCCAGTAAAAGTGGGCCTTAGACAAGGATGTGTGATGTCACCGTGGTTCAATATATTTATAGATGGTGTTGTAAGAGAAGTGAATGCGAGGGTCTTGGCAAGAGGTGTGGGTTTAAAAGATAAAGAATCAAATACAAAGTGGGAGTTGTCACAGTTGCTTTTTGCTGATGACACTGTGGTTTTGGGAGATTCTGAATAGAAGTTGCAGATACCTGTATGGCTCATTTTTGAGCCATACAGGTAGGGGTGTTAATGTTGCAGTTTTATAACTGTAGTGTAAAGCACCCCTCTGGCAAGACAGTGATGGAGTGAATGATGATGAAAGTTTTTCTTTTTTGGGCCACCCTGCCTTGGTGGGAATCGGCCTATGTGTTAATAAATAAAAAAAAATAAACATACTGGTATTGCAGTAGTTTTTAACCATACCCACTTTCCATTCCTATGGATAGTCTCATATTCAGTCTGCTCTATTTTCACAGGTTAAAGGTTGTATGATGAGACCAGAGGATGTTGTAACAGATACTTCTCTCAATACCTGGCCCCAGCTTGTGTCCAGCAGTGTCAGAGATTTCCTTAAAGCACAAGGCTTCCCTCTTGCTTCTGTGCCTGAACGTATCTTGACCTCCCTCCAGTCTCTTGGTAAGCTTGTTTTATAATTTTCTTCTTTACAC
Organism: Cherax destructor; assembly: GCA_009830355.1. Classification (NCBI taxonomy): domain Eukaryota; kingdom Metazoa; phylum Arthropoda; class Malacostraca; order Decapoda; family Parastacidae; genus Cherax; species Cherax destructor. The sequence continues at coordinate 82,672 of WNWK01005877.1, forward strand.
TGGCAGTCTCCCACCAAAGTATGGTGACCCAAGAAAGAGGATAAACATTCACTCATAAATTCAATTCCTGTATTACCAGAAGCATTCTAACATCATAATTCAAATAACTTTCTGGACTGCAACATCCTCACCTCTCCTGAGTGCAGGCACTGTACTTCCTACCTCCAGGACTTAAGTACATCTAATCAGATTTCCCTGAATCCCTTCATAAAAGTTACGTTGCTCATCACACTCCAGTAGAACAGTCATAAAAATCACATTTCTTCACTCCCATCAAACATGCTCACATAAGCCTGTTGGATGTTCAAGCCCCTAACGCTCAAAGACTCCTCTAACCCCTCATTCCAACCCTTAATAAGATGACCCCCTATACTCTGGATTTATATATGTACTCTCCAAGTCATCCTGTTTTACTCCATCCTCTAAATTCCAAAACCCCCTCTACAACCCATCCTCAGCCTTCTAAATTAGACTTTTGATAACCCCCACACCTAATCTGTGCACTAGAATCTCTGCATAATATTCACACCACACATCATCTGTAACAAGATATCTCCACTGCCTTCTGTTTTCCTCTCAATGCAACATCTAAAATCGATGCTTCACACCCATATAGATTAACAACTTATGTGATTCAATACATCAAATTACAGTGGAACCTCGGTACTCGAACAGCTCACTACTCGAACAAAGCTCTGCACCCGACCAAACAAACACAACCTGCCAGAACTTCGCTGTAAAATATTTTGTGTTTCTTTGCAATTTTTGGTGTTTTTTTATATTATTGGTATAAATAAGTCACCATGGGGCTTACGAAGATTAGTGATAACAGCCAAGCAAAAAGAAAATTGGTTGGGAAAAATTCATTTGATACTCGAACAGATTGGCCGAGGTTCCACTGTAATGTGTTTTAGATCAAATCAACATCTATTACCTAGTACTAACTGTTACCTCCATATTTCTGCTTAGTGTATGTTAGTAAGTAAGTAAAGTAAGTTTATTCAGGCATACACAAATACAGTTACATACATTATCATACTTAACTAAAGCTGACAAAAAATCTAGCTGGAAAGAGGCTCAATATGTCCATTTAATGGGGCATCTGATTAAAATAGCCATTAAGCAGACCAAATCCACTATACTGAATGACCATACAGTTCGGTCATATGCAGCGGAGTGACTTGACCTGCGTTGTTTATCGTTGTTGTCTGCATCAGTTTGTATGCATGCTCACATCATTTTGTTTGCAATTTTCCTTGGATTTTCTGTTTTTTACATCATAGTACTTTATAAAAGTACAGTGGTACCTCTACTTACGAGCAGCTTAAAACTCTAACAATTATGTAAGTGTTTTTTTGTAGGTGCTTTTGTTTAGATTTTTGAATATTGGTGGAGTATGTTGTCTGGAGTGGGAATTTGTTATCATTCTGACTGTAGCCTTTTGTTGTTTTATTAATGGTCTGAGATGAGTTATTGCTGTTGAGCCCCATGCGCAGATTCCATAGGTGAGGTAGGGGTAAATGAGTGAGTGATACAGGGTAAGGAGAGCTAGTTGTGGAACATAGTACCATATCTTGGATAGTATTCCTACGGTCTTGGAGACTATTTTGGAAATTTGTTGTGTATGTGTCAGAAATTTGAGGCCACTGTGAAGATGGATTTCTAAGAATTTTCCCTCTGATTTTGTGACAAGGGACCCATTTATCATTATGTTAAGTGGTACATTTGTAGCTCTGTTTCCAAACTGAATGAAATAGGTTTTATCAATATTGAGAGTAATGTTAGTCATCATCCAGGTAAATATTTTCTGCAATTCAGCATTTACAGTGTTGGCTAGTATGTCTGGGATTGGGTGAGAGAAGACGTATGTAGTGTCATCTGCAAATAGTATGGGTTTGAGCAGTTGAGATGCATTTGGTAGGTTGTTTATGTAAATGAAAAAGAGAAGGGGGCCAAGAACACTTCCCTGTGGGATACCAACTGTAATAGTTTGCGTGGTAGAGCTAGCTCCATTTGTGTACACATATTGGCTTCTGTTGCTAAGGTATGATTTTAGGTAGTTGAGGGAGTACCCTCTTATACCATAGTGTGATAATTTTACGTGTAACAGATCATGGTCAATTGTATCAAAAGCTTTACATAAATCAATGAAGATTCCCAATGCGATTTCTTTTTTCTCTAGAGCGGTGTATATTATTTCTAGCATGTGTATAATAGCATCATTTGTGTTTTTATTAGGCCTGAATCCAAACTGACAGTGGTTGAGTACGTTGTGGGAGATGAGGTAGGAATAGATCTGCCTCTGAATTAATTTTTCAAAGATTTTGCAGAGAAGGGGAAAGTTAGATATTGGCCTATATTTATTCAGGTCTGTTTGATCTCCTCCTTTATGTATGGGGGTAACTCGCTATTTTGAGTATTGATGGAAAGGTGGAGGATTCTATGGATTTGTTAAAGAGTGTTGCAATAATTGGTGACAGAACTTGAGAAGCTCTTTTGTATATAAAAGGGGGTAAGTTACTTAGATCTCCTGCCTGGTTTTTTAATGTGTTGATTACAAGTGAGACTTCTGTTGGGTTGGTCTTCTGTTGGGTTGGTCGGAGCTAAGAATAGTGTATTCGGGTAGGTGCCAGTGAGGTAGTCGTTAGGTGGAGTGTTTGAACTTTGGATTTTGCTTGCCAGCTTTTTTTCTATGGTGGAGAAGAAATCATTGAGTCTGTTTGCTGTTTCAGTCGGTAGGAGTAGGGGTTCATCTGGTTTTGTTAGTTTGATTGTTCTGTTACTGGATATTTTTTTGGTTCCTAGAATTTCAGATAGGGTTTTCCAGGTCTTTTTTATATCACCTTATAAGTTATGTAATCTGTTCTCATAATACAATTTTTTTTGACCTTATCAGGCTGGTTAGGTTTGATGAGTAACATTTTGTTTGGTCTCTTGATATTTGACCCATTCTGTACTGTTTTTCATATAGGTGTTTTATATTAATAGATTTGAGAATGCTGGGTGTTAGCCAGGGACTGTTAAGTTTTTTAGGGCAATGCATATTATAGAGGTATTGGGTCTTTTTAAGAAAATTATTAATACATACGTCAGTATCTGTATAGATGTCTATCTCTGTTTGCCAGTCATTTTTTGTCATAGCTGTTATGAAGTTAGTAATAGCTGTCTCATTATGTAGTCTGAAGGTAACTTAAGTAGTCTCTAGGGGTAATTTACTGAGGTTGGTTATGAGAAAGGTAGGATAGTGGTCTGTGGTATTATCTGTGATTATGCCTGATTTTAAAGGGGATATGGTGTTAGTCCAGATGTGGTCTAATAGGGAGGCACAAGTCTCAGAGATTCTTGTAGGTTTTGTTACTGTTGGTAGCAGCAAGCAGTAGCTCATAATGTTTGTGAATTCAGTTACTTGTGGGTCCTGATCTTGTAGGAGATTTATATTGAAGTCTCCTGTGAGGATTAAATGGTCTTTGTTCATGTGTGCATCAGTAATCATACTTTCTAATTTTTCACTAAATTGGTTGATATTTGACTGTGGTACTCTATAGATGTTTATCACTGTGAGAGGTTTTTGTAGGTACTATTTGGATTTAAACTTATCTGTTATATATTCTCCATGTTCATCTCTTGTGCAAGTATTGTTGACACATTCAAGCTGGTCTGAGTAGAATATAGCTGTGCCACCCTCTTGTTGGTCTGGCCTACAATTGTGTATGGCTGTGTAACCAGGAATGGCATAGATATCTGTAGTACAGTCAACCCCCGGTTAGCAATGGCGTCGGATACCGATAAAATCGGTTAGCAATACATTTTTACGTCAAAATCTTGGCTCCGTTTACAATGATCCGCTCGGTCTATGATATTAGTCCCGGACGCTACGATATTCGTCCCGGACGCGTACTTGTGGCCCAGCTGAGCGGGCACTCCAGGGAACGTCAGTGTGCTATTGCTTACAAGCGAGAGCGACCACCACCCATGCACTCATACCAGTATATTGTCATTATTCCACTGTTTTTAGTGCTTGCAACTGCTAAATAAGCTACCATGGGTCCAAAGAAAGCTCCTAGTGCCAGCCCTGTGGTAAAGAGGCTCAGAAATACAGTAGAACTGAAGGAGATCATTGCAAAATATGAAAGTGGAGTGCGTATCACTGAGCTGGCCAGGCTGTATGTTAAAGCCTATTCTACCATCGCTACCATTGTGGCAAAGGGAAATACACGTAAAATCAAGGAAGCTGTTGTTGCGAAAGGTGCATATGTGATCACAAAACAGATCGCAAGTGCTGGAAGATGTGGAAAATTTGTTGGTGTGGATCAACGAAAAAAGAGATAATAGCAAAATATGAAAGTGGAGTACGTGTCGCTGAGCTGGCCAAGCTGTATGGCAAAGCCTATACAACCATCGCTTCCATCATGGCCAAGGGAAATGAAATCAACGAAGCTGTTGTTGTGAAATGTGCAAGTATGGTCACAAAACAGAGATCGCAAATACTGGAAGATGTGGAGACTTTGTTGTTGGTGTGGATCAACGAGAAACAGTTAGCAGGAGATAGTGTTACGCAGGCAATAATATGTGAAAAAGTAAGGCAGTTGCTTGATCTCGTCAAGAAAATGCCTGCAACGAGTGCTGAAGTGAACGAATTTAAAGCCAGCAAAGGCTGGTTTGACAGATTTAAGAAGCGAAGTGGCATACATAGTGTTGTGAGGCATTGTGAGGCAGCCAGTTGTGACAAAAGTGCAACTGAAAAATATGTGCAGGAATTCCAGGGGTACATAGAGGCTGAACAATTCCAAACCCAACAAGTGTTCAATTGTGACGAAACAGGCCTGTTTTGGAAGAAAATGCCAAACAGGACCTTCATTACACAGGAGGAAAAGGCACTCCCAGGACATAAGCCTATGAAAGACAGGCTAAATTTGATGCTTTGTGCTAATGCCAGTGGTGATTGTAAAGTGAAGCCTTTACTGGTGTATCATTCTGAAAATCCCTGAGTGTTTGGCAGATCCAGTATCACCAAGGCTAATTTGTGTGTGATGTGGAAGTCTAACAAAAAGGCATGGGTCACAAAGGACATTTTCTTAGATTGGTTCAATGATGTGTTTGGCCCCAGTGTGAAGAAATATCTCCAGGAAAATAATTTGCCACTTAAGTGCCTCCTGATAATAGACAGTGCTCCTTGTCATGGGTCACAAAGGACATTTTCTTAGATTGGTTCAATGACGTGTTTGGCCCCAGTGTGAAGAAATATCTCCAGGAAAATAATTTGCCACTTAAGTGCCTCCTGATAATAGACAGTGCTCCTTGTCATCCTTCAACCTTGGTAGAGAAAATTGTGGAGGACTTTAAGTTCATCAAAGTGAAGTTCTTGCCCCCTAATACCACTCCTCTCCTCCAGCCCATGGACCAGCAGGTCATTTCCAACTTTAAAAAAAAACTACACCAAAGTAATGTTTGAAAAGTGTTTTGATGTGACCACAGACATGCAGATGACCCTAAGAGACTTTTGGAAAAATCATTTCCATATCTCATTGTGTACACCTTATAGGTAAGGCTTGGGAGGGAGTGACTACCAGGACTTTGAACTCTGCCTGGAGAAAATTGTGGCCAGACTGTGTCCTAGAGAGGGATTTTGAAGGTTTTAGGGCTGAGCCTCAGAACCCTGAGCCTTAGCCTCAGCCTGAGCCTGTTGTGGAAGAAATTGTGGAACTGGGCAAGTCCATGTGGTTGAAAGGTGAGTGGTGAGGATGTGGAACAGTTGGTGGAGGAGCACAATGAAGAGCTAACCACTGAAGATCTGCAAGAATTTCAACAGCAACAACAGACCACAGGTCAGGACAATGGTTCAGAGGAGGAGGTGGAACAGAGGTGGAAGAAGGTGCCTTCTTCAGTGATTAAGGAGATTTGTGGAATGTGGACCAGGGTGCAAGGCTTTATGGATGAATATCACCCTAACCATGCTGTTGCAGGCCGTGCTGGCAACCTGTACAATGACACTGGTGTCCCATTTCAGGGATGTTTTAACCCTTAAACGGTCCACACGTATATTTACGTTAGCTCGCCCAGTGCCCCGAATCTTGAAAAAAAAAAAAAATTATAGAAATAAAGAGCACATTTTTTTAAGTGTTATAGGATAAAAAAAAAAGAATTTGGGTCAGTAGTTACCGAGATATGAGGCGGAGAAGTTGGCACTGGATGCTCACCTGACAGCAACAGGAGTCCTGCTGTTTGCAGAATCGTTGCCAATATACCTTTTTTTCACTTTTTTTTTATTATTTTATATAATTTTTATGTTCTCATAATCACAATTTATAGTAGTTCTTGTGATTTCATAGCCAATCTGTGTTCTGACACTAATATTAGGTACTGAAATTGTACTCAAATAATAATAATAATGATAGTGCATAAAAATAATAATAATGATAGTGAATAATAATGATAATAATAATAGTGAATAATAATAATAAAAGTTCCCTTGAAGCATCCTGCCCTACTCACACTATACTACTCACTCATCTATCCCTACCTCACATATGCCATTTGTGCATGGGGATCAACAGCAATTACCCACCTAAAGCCAATAATAACCCAACAAAAAGCCGCAGTAAGAATTATCACACAATCCAACGCTAGGCAGCACACCCCCCCACTCTTCAAAGACCTAAACCTACTCACTGTCCAGAACATCCATACTTACTACTCTGCTATCTACATTTATAGAACCATTAATTCCAACTTTAACCCTGAGCTAAAACACTTTCTTGACAGTTGTGACAGGACCCATAGACATAATACCAGACATAAACATCTCTTTGACATTCCCCGTGTCCGACTAAATCTATACAAAAATTCAATGCGCATAAAAGGGCCTAAAATCTGGAACTCCCTGCCTGAAAACTCTAGAACTGCAGACACAACCTCCATTTTCAAAAGCACCGTTAAAAAACATCTTATCTCACTTACGCACCCAACCGGTAGTTAACCATACGAAAACTACTTTATCTTGCACATATCCACAGCAAAATACACATTGATATCTGTGATTCTCCTTAATTTGCACATTACTAACCACAGCAAAATACACTTATTGATATCTGTGATTCCCCTTAATTTGCACATTTCTAACCAAAATTCTAATACAACTATTGCTTCATAATACTTAAGCTAGTCATAAGTTTGCCTAAGATACTCCAATATAGAAACTATATTATGCCAATATATCACCTTTATCATTAATATATAAACTAATTGCTAACTTCTTATACTAATTGTTAAATTCTCAATGTTTAAATTCCAGTACCTAAATTTTGTAAACCTAACCTAACCTTACAATCTGTATATTCATTGTATAGCTATTGAGTAAGACCTATCATAAGACTGCCTGAAAAGCCTAGGCATACCTAGGCATATTATTGGCCATCTTGTAATATCAACTTTAATGTATAACTATAAGTACCCCCCACCTTGTATTACATGAAATAAAGAATTCGAATTGAATTTGAATTTGAATCTCAACTAATGATGACTGGTGACATTTCACAATGGGTGAGCTGTAGTCTTATCTCTTCTTATCAGTCCAGTAATTACAGTGATGACAGTTGACAAGTTTACATTGCTTCCCTTTATTTGTTATGCAAACCTGTCTGTCTGTCTGTCTGTGTGTCTGTCTTTCTGTCTGCCTGTGTGTCGTCTCCTTTCTGTCTGCTTGTCTCAGAGAGTAGGTCATGAACCAACTGGTATTACGCAGATCACAAGCACAGTATAACACTGTGTTATACTGATGGGACACAGCAACAAGGGGACACAGTTGGAAGTTGAACATAAGAACATAAGAAAGGAGGAACACTGCAGCAGGCCTGTTGGCCCATACTAGGCAGGTCCTTCACAATCCATCCCACTAACAGAATAATTGCCCAACCTAATTTTCAATTCTACCCAAGAAATAAGCTTTGAAGATTCTATTAACTCAAGTGCGAGTCCACTCAAATCCAACCCCTCTCACTCATGAATTTATCCAACCTAAATTTGAAACTACCCAAGGTCATAGCTTCAATGACCCTACTAGGCAGACTGTTCCACTCATCAACTACCCTATTTCCAAACCAATATTTTCCTATATCCTTTCTAAATCTAAACTTATCCAATTTGAATCCATTATTGCGGGTTCTCTCTTGGAGAGATATCCTCAAGACCTTATTTATATCCCCCTTATTAATACCCATCTTCCACTTATATACCTCGATCATGTCTCCCCTCATTCTTCGTCTTACAAGTGAATGTAATTTAAGGGTCTTCAATCTTTCTTCATACGGAAGATTTCTAATGCTATGAATTAACTTTGTCATTCGTCGCTGAATGTTTTCTAACGAATTTATATCCATTCTGTAAAATGGAGACCAGAACTGAGCTGCATAATCTAGGTGAGGCCTTACTAATGATGTATAAAGCTGTAATATAACCGCTGGGGTTCTGTTGCTTACACTTCTTGATATAAATCCCAGTAATCTATTTGCTTTATTTCTTACGCTTAGGCATTGCTGACTTGGTTTGAGGTTGCTGCTTACCATAACCCCTAGATCCTTTTCGCATTCTGTATGGCTGAGTTCAACATTATTAAGCTGGTAGGTGCTAGGGTTATGAACATTCCCGAGCTTTAGAACTTTGCATTTATCTACATTGAACTGCATCTGCCATTTTTCTGACCAGGAATTGAGTTTGTCTAAATCCTCCTGAAGTTCCGTGACATCTACGTCTGAATCGATTATCCTACCTATCTTCGTGTCATCAGCGAATTTGCTCATATCACTAGTAATTCCCTCGTCAAGGTCATTTATATATATTATAAACAACAACGGGCCCAAAACCGATCCCTGTGGAACGCCACTTGTTACAGATCCCCACTCAGATTTAACCCCATTAATGCACACCCTCTGCTTCCTATTGGTGAGCCATGACTCGATCCATGAAAACACTTTTCCTCCAATGCCGTGAGCAGCCACTTTCTTTAACAGTCTCTGATGTGGTACTCTATCAAAAGCCTTACTAAAATCCAAATAAACAATATCGAATTCTTTATCATGATCAACTGCCTCAAAAGCCTTACTGAAAAAAGTTAATAAATTAGTTAGGCTCAGATGTATCACAGGGATGTTAGGAAGTATTTCTTCAGTCACAGAGTGGTCGGGAAGTGGAATAGCTTGGGAAGCGATGTAGTGGAGGTAGGTTCCATACACAGCTTTAAGAAGAGGTATGATAAAGCTAATGGCACAGGGAGAGTGACCCAGTAGCAGCCAGTGAAGAGGCGGGGCCAGGAGCTATGTCTCGACCCCTGCAACCACAACTAGGTGAGTACAACTAGGTGAGTACTGTCTTGATTTTTTTAGTTATCCTAGGTAATTTACACTATGTATAATTGTATTTACGTATGTGTTCCTGTGAGATAGAGACAGATAGATACAGAGATAGATAGCCAATCAGGTACCCAGCTGACCAGCCAGGTGGCCAACCAGCTGCTTGCCAGCCAGGTGGCCAGGCAGGCAGGCAGCCAGCTGGCCTGCCAGCCTGCCTGCCAGCCTGCCGACATCACTTTCCACTTCAAAGGGGAGTGTTAATATGACATGACATCAGTGAATCCTTGGTGTTTGCTGCAGTGTTTGCTCTAGCTGGTGCTCAATTTACCTGGTGCTCCCACAAGGTACTAAGTGGTTCTAGATTTTTTTAATATGGCACACACCGAGTGTTAAGACCCATTCTATGCTCACCAGGCATCTCAGGCCAATCGTGCAAAATTTGGAGGCAGGAAAAATAAAACGTAAAAATACGTTTGGGGCAGTAGCAGTACTAACGTATATATGTGTGGACCATTTAAGGGTTAAAGAATCGCCAGACACAGCTCCCTGGACAGATTTTTTTGTTAGAGAGGGGTCCAGTGACTCAACCTGGTCCTAGTGGCATTAAAAGAAAAAGGTCAGTAACCCCAGAAAAGAACCTGGCACCTGCAGTATTAATGGAAGGGGATTCCCCTTCCAAACACTAGCATACTACTCCATCCTTTCCCCTCCTCTCGTCTTCCACACATCAACAACTCATCAGTAAATGTAAGTGACATGTTATTGTACTATATTACAGTAGTATTTCTTTATTTCTCATAAACTTGTGTGTAAATGCATGTCTTATGTTGTAAAAAAATATTTTATTTTACTACTTTTGGAAGTCTGGAACGGATTAATTTTATTTTCATTATTTCTTATGGGGAAAATAGAATCGGATAACGATATTTTCGGTTACAGATAAGCCCTCTGGAACGGATTAATATCACTAACCGGGGGTTGACTGTATTAGTATTAGGCTTTAGCCAGGTTTCAGTGAGAGCAATGATGGACATACTGGCCTGCAGTGAGGTCGTCAAAATGTTTGCTTAAAGATCTGACATTGTTGTTAAAGATAATTATGTCATTGTTGGCTTTGAGTAGTTTTTTGCTTGTTCTGCTGTGTAATAATTACAGTTGTTAGGTTCGTGTAAGTCATTTAATAAGAGGTTGATATCAGGATCAATGTTTGGAATCATAAGATTGTGTGATTCTATAATTAGACTTAAGAATAGAACGATGTAAAAGGAGTTCTTGGCATGTGAATTAGTACGTTAGATATGTTTACAAAAATGAATAAATGAACTATGGTAGTCAATTTACAGCAAAAAAGAATCTAGACTTAAGAACAATGTATTATGCTAAACTTAATAATATGATACTTGATTAATTAATCTTACTAGCTATTGGATTAACTGTATGTTTACTTGCAGGTTCTGCCCCAGCTACAGTTACTCCTCAAGTGTTGAGGAATAATCTTAAACACAAGACAGCCAAAGAAGAGTGGAATCGAGCATACCTATTAGAGTATGTTATTTCAGATGAAAATTATAATGATCTTGAAGGAGTTCCTCTCCTGCCCTTAAATAATGGAATGTGGGGCACATTCTCTAGGACTGGTTGTTCTGTATACATCTGTGGAGAAGAAGCTGGTGCTTTCTTGGGTTTGGAACATCAGATCCTTAGCACTGACCTTTCAGCAAGAGTTGTTCAGTCTTTGCGAAAAATTGCACAAAAAGGTTAGATTCATAAGGAGCTTTGTTAGTTTTGCATTTTTCATGAATGTCTTTGTTGAAGTCACTGTAAACTTCAAAAATGTTTAGAATTATTATTATTTTTTTTTTTTTTTTTTTTATCCAGCAGCACTTGCGCCAAGGCAGATTAACTTAAAGTATCACATTTGGGTCTATGAAATAGTGAAATAGGAAGCAGTAATGCAGATTAAATTCTTGAAAACTAATTAACTTTGATTATTATGTTTGAGTTTATCTATAGAGCTATGTTGAACTTTTTTTTTAACCACGATGTTGAGGGTCTTGTCAGTGTTAAGTATCATTTGGTTATAATCCAAGTAGATATCTGTATGGGTTTATCATTAACAGTGTTAAAAACAAATGAATCTGGTTTTGAGACAATAAAAGCTGTCATCTCCAAACAGAATTAGTTTTAAGTTCATGGGAGGCATTAGGAGGGTCATTGATATAAATGAGAAATTGTAAAGGGATGAGGACACTACTTAGAGGGACCCCTCAGTTGATAGGTTAAGTTTTTAACACAAACACAGCTTCTAGCCCACCCGGCCCCACACTTTACTCATGCTTTTACTCACCACTCCCCCCACAGCTTCTAGCTTACACAGCCCCACACCTTACTCATGCTTTCACTCACCACTCTCCCACAGCCACACTCCCGCAGCCCCACACCCCCACACCCACACCTTACCCATGTTATCACAGCCCACACATCCTAACATGCCATCTACACTCCTAGTCATGTAGCCACCAACCACCCTAATTACTGCCCACACCAACTGCACACCCACCCTCTCAGTCACCCATCATCCACACTACCACCCACACTGGGCCACCAACACTGCCGCCCACATGGTCATGATCATACTTCCTCATTGCTTCCAGCCATCATCTCCACACCTCTCCAAAACCCAACATCATAGGTATGTATGTAAACGAAAAATGACTTATATACAGTAGACCCCCGAGTAACGATCTGTCCGAATAACGATTTTTTCGTGTAACGATTGCTTTTTACGGTCAATATTTTTCTCGTGTAGCGATTTTTACTCTTGTAGCGATCCGTACCAGACCTGCCCGCGCTTCGCCGCACAGGACGCCAGTCTAGCGTTGTTTACACTTGACTGAACAATACCCAGCGTGCTCTTTCAAACATTTCACAATAAATTTAGTGTGTTTATTGTTGGTTTAGTGATTGTCACTGTGAAATAAGTCACCATGGGTCCAAAGAAGCTTCACAAGTCGATAAAGGCTATAGCACCAGCCAGTGATAAAGTGTAGCATTAACAGTGTAGCAATGGAAATAAGTCACTGACTTTTTTGGGTTATCCTAGGTTTTCTACACACATGCTGCTATGTATGATAATCTATAACTGGATTTGTGTATACCTGAATAAACTTAAGTAAGTTAAGCGATTAATCGATAGAAAATGACGACACAAAACTTAACTTCTACAATGTTGTATGAGATTATAGGGACACTGACAAGAGTGCCGTCCTCTGCCACCATCTCCTCCAAGGTATGTAAGTGTAAGTATTTCTTATTTATATAAGTATGTATATTTCTTATTTATAAATTAAAGTGTAAATATTTCTTATTTATAAATTATGCACATTGTTTGTGTGATAGTGTTGGTGGCTTTCTGCTGAAACCGACTACCACTACGGCTTATGGTCAGTGGCCCTTATACCCAACAATAACACCAACACACTCCACCAGTCCTTAACCCTTTCGGGGGTTAGGCCGTACTAGTACGGCTTATGCACCAGGGTTTTCGTCGTACTAGTACGCCTAAATTCTAGCGCCCTCAAATCAAGTGGAAAAAGGCTGGTAGGCCCAGTATAAAAAAATCCTGCACCACACAGTGCATAATGAGGAAAAAAAAACTCTGACCATGTTTTTGATTTAAAACAGCGACTTTGCAGTCAATTTTCGTATAGTATTTATGCTTGTATACTCGTTTTCTTAGTCTCATTTGATAGAATGGATGATATATTACAGAAATAGAGATAATTTTGACTTGTTTCACGATGACAAGTACCTTGAAACTGAGCGCAAAGTAGCAAAAATGTTTGATTTTTGCAGATGTTCAAGAGTAAACAAATCACGCCATGCATCCAATACACATCAACTGGGTAGTCTAATATTCTTGCACAAGTGCGCTGATATTATTTATATAATTTTTACAATGATGCAGTTGTATACATAACAGTAAATCTTCTATTTTTTGTGAGAATAAAAATTCAAAATGGAAAGTAACAGTAATGTAAGAGGGGCCTGGAGACGTGACTAATGAACAGATAAAATGTTGTTTGAGTGCCAGGATTGTCTGTCTCGTTTATTCTGGATCCTATTTTGAAATTGGCATCTTTTGAAATTTGTGTGAAATTGGCCAAATTGCCAATTTCTGACCACCTTATTGGGTAGTTAAAATCGGTAAATTGGCAGTTTCTTATACTCATTTGAAAGAACAAATGGAATTCTAGTGAAATAGCTATAATTTTAGTAGACTGAAACATTGGAATTTGCAGAAAATAGGGCTCAAAGTGGGCAAAATCGCCGATGCGTAAATGTCATTGATACCGCTAATTTCACAAGAGCATAATTCCATTAGTTTTCCATCAAATTTCATAATTTTGGTGGCGTTATGATCGGAAAAAGATTCTCTATGATTCCATAAGAAAAAAAATTTTCTGAAAAATTTGCGACCCTGAGAACGAGTTTGGGAGAGGGCCTTGCGACCCCCAAAGGGTTAAGATAAGATTTCTTCGGATTTTTTATTCATTCTAGAGTTTATATCATGTTTCTATGTTATTAATATTGTTTATTATGTCATATTAGATGAATTGTGCTAGATAAATAAGCAGTAGAGTTGATATTATTGTCATATTGAAGGACTATTTTGTCCTGCCTCCAAACAAACTCTCTCATATGCCCACAAGAGTCTTCAATAAAGGTAAAACTTATTTACCTGTTCATTTGTCCATTATAATTAGTGCTTTATATTTATTTCTCATTGTTTTCTGTATGTAAAACTATAGTATTTATTCTTTAAAAAAATGAATTTTTGGTGAAAATTTTTGGGTGGAAAGGGATTAATTGTATTTACATTATTTCTTATGGGAAATAAGGTTTCGAATAACGAATTTTTTGTGTTGAGGTCTAGCTCCTGGAACGAATTAAGATCGTTAGTCGAGGGACCACTGTATAACATTCGCTACTATCCGCTGTTTTTGGTATTCACAGCTGGGCTTGGAACATATCTCCCGGGGTTCCACTGTATATACAAGTTTCAAATTTTTTTAAAATGTCTCTTGTTTGTATGATTTCTATACTTGATATAAAACACAATTTTTTTTTCAGGTGTAACTCAGTTAAAGCCGTTCTCTGCTAGACAACATGGGGCGGAACTACTATCTATAAGCGCTCAATATGTTAAGCGATCTTCTCTGTCCCAGCACCAGTTGGAATGCTGGTTGCCAAAAGTATGGTCAGTTGTGGAACATCTCAATCTTCTAAGTGTAATGAACATAGCCTTCATACCTAGCAGTCAGAATTTAAATTCCTCAAAGCTAATAAGCCTTTCAGCTGCAATCATTGTGCAAAACTTGACATCAACTCTATCTCAAACAGCTGTAGAGGCTCTTGAGCTTTTGAAAGTGCAAGTAATTCCAAAACCTCCAGAATATGTTCGCCATCATGAATTGCACAGTTATTTCAATAGTTCAGATGCTCGAGGTGTGTCCCAGGCTTTGCTTAAGGTGTTGACAATGCATAACAGCAATGATTTGGCATGTACATTCAATATGTGGCGCAGTGATGAACATGTTCAGGCCCTACTGAATGTTACTGAAGTACACAATCTTCACCTACAGATTAAGAACCTCTTTAAAGCACTAAATATATTCAAAGCTAATGGACGAAATAATGTTTTGACTGATGTAAGCATTAATAATTGTGGCAGAATATTTCCAGAGATTGTTAACTTTCCTGTGAGTTTTCCTGAAACATTGATAGTCCCATCTGATGGGATGAGTCGACAGCTTGCAAAAAATTTGGGTGCCACTGAACTGTCAAAGGAAATGGTATTTCTCCTTGCCCTGGAGAATACATACTCTGATAATGATACATCAAAACTTGTGGCATATATTTTGGAAGATAGATTCCTGCAGTGCAGTGTAAAAATTCAGCATCAGCTGCAGTTTGTAAAATTTGTTCCAAATGAAAAAGGCACACTTTTTCTTCCTAACCAGCTATATGATCCTGATGATATTGACAATGCAGCATTGATTTCAGAAGATTTAAATCCTAATGCCTGCTTTAGGAAATATTACCCCATATTACGAAATTTGGGGATGAAGAAAATGCAGAATATGCCAATAAGTAAATTTATTCAGATCATTAAAAATTTCCATAACAAATCATTATCTGAAAAGGAAAAAGTAGACAAGGCAGCAGCTTTGCTTAGAGCTGCAAATCGTCATCCAGATTGCCAGAAAATATGTCAAGCTGTAAAATATGTTGATTTTGTATATGGTGGAACATCCAAACCAGATGGTTATCCTAACAGTTTAAATTGGGCAACAACAACTGTGGCATATAAGCCTCAAGATATTAAAAGTTACTATCACTTCAAGAATTCTTTGGGCTCAGTGGTACCCCTGGTGCATTGCTCTGATTTTTGTAATGTTGCAAACCACTTTGGCTGGAATCAAAAGCCCAGTGTTCAAAATTTTATTGAACATTTAAAAAATATAATGAATGCATACCAAAATAATGAAGCAGGATATTTTGATTTAATAAAGGAAACATACAAGCAGCTTTCAGGATTTGTCAATACTGGAGATGCATTATATTTACTCTCATTGTCAACAACACCATGTGTTTTTACTGAATTGGGTTTCAGAGATCCAAAGCAAGTGTACATCTCATCACAGATAGGAGACTTGCTATTGTTACCATACATGTATCAGCTGCCTTTTGAATTACGTGATTGTGCATCACTCTTTTCTACTCTAGGATGTTTTGAAACCCAGTCAAAGGAATTATTCTTAACACTTTTAAGACAAATTCAAGAGCACCATTGTTCAGGAAGACATGCTGATGTTGATCAGGACAGAAGAATGGTTGTACAAGTTCTTCATAAACTAGAACAGTTTACTAAAGATATTTCTCCTTCTGAACTGTTATTGCCAGTGGAAAACATTGATGGAAGATTAGAGCTGATTGAAGTAGATAAATGTTCTTACTCAGAACAGTCTTGTGAGTGGCTAGACAGTAAAGATCTTGGAGTAAGAGTGATTCATAGCAGTGTTGGAACCAAACTAGCAAAATCTTTGGGTGTAGCACCTCTAAGCAAACATTTACTGGCTGGACAAGAGGCTTTTATGGAGTGGGGCCAACATGAACCACTTACAACACGGCTCCATAACTTACTCCGGCAGTACCGTGATGGTGTTGCAGTCCTCAAGGAGTTGGTGCAAAATGCAGATGATGCTGGTGCTACCAGTATTTCCTTTCTTTATGATGAACGTCAAAATGAAGATGCACGCAAAAGGCTAATCAGTAATAAACTACAAGAATGTCAAGGGCCAGCATTGTGGGTTTATAATAATGCCCTTTTCACAGAGGAAGATTTTTCAAATATTAAAAAATTGGGTGGAGGAACTAAAGAATATCAGTCCACCAAAATAGGGAAGTTTGGACTAGGATTTTGCTCAGTTTATAACCTGACTGATGTACCTAGTATTTTGAGTGGGTCTAATTATATTATGTTTGATCCACACCTGACTTACTTAGATAGCAATAATCAGACACCAGGAGTAAGATACAACTTTTCCAATGAGAGAAATTCATTAATGCTTGAAAAACTTCATGGTCAATTTAAACCATTTAATGAAGTTTTTGGCTGTATTATTCAACAGACCAAAAAATTTGATGGCACCTTATTTCGTTTTCCTTTACGAACTCCAGCCCAGGCAAGCAATAGCGAGATCAGCAATGTAAGTTACGAGCATAAAGCAATGATAGAACTCCTTCAGATGTTTAGCAAGATTATTGGGGAGCTGCTGCTTTTTACTCAGAATATCAAAGAAATCAAGGTCTTTTTCTTGAATAAAAATGCATTGTCACCATCAGAGAAAGTGCTGTTGTTTGAAAGTTCACAGACAATGAGGAAAGTGTGCCATTCCCCTGGAAACTCTGTCTTCAGCAACAGAGCAGATAAAACAAAAGTGGAGAGAGTTGCTAACCTGTTTACTACTGGCTTTAAATGGAATAGAGAATCTTTTCAGGAAAGCACTTTTTCAGAAATAAAAGTAGTGTGTTCAGAGGAAGGTGGGAAATTGTGTCACATTTCTAAAGGTAACTGGACTGTCAACTGGCTTATATCTTGGCACTCTGGTAATGGGGCAACATGTAAATTTGCAGAAGCTCTGAGAGGTAAGGCCCTTCCTCTGGGTGCTGTGGCAGTGCCATTAAAGGAGCAAAATGATGGGTGGCAACCCATTAATCTTTCAGAACTTCCTCCAGGGTTTTATAGAGAGAGCCATATTCATTGTTTTCTACCACTGCCAATAACGACACCTCTGCCTGTACAAATAAATGGATATTTCGAAGTAGCTTCTGACCGCACAAGCCTCAAGACGCAGACAGAGGATGACCGAAGGGAGGGTTTAAACTGGAATGAAACCTTGATAAATGATGCTGTGAATGCTGCTTATCACAGCCTTTTATCATCTTTACAAATAGAAGGCCTAAGTAAAAATTGTTCTTATTACTGTATTTGGCCTTTAAAGTGTGACACAAATGATAGCTTAGTAGTAAACCTCACAAAACATTTTTATGATAAAATTGTCAATGAAGATAAGCAAGTCTTTCGAAGCAGGAATAACTGGCATCCACTGAAGGAATGTATGTTTCTAGAAGAATCATTTTATAAACTAGAAAAGATTGGAAAAAATGCTTTTGAATACATGGAAAATTTAATGGGGTCTTCTGATCTGAGGATGATAAAATTACCTAAAGATATTTTTTCTGGTTTCCAGTTTAAAGACATATCAGGACACATGATCTCTAAAGATACTTTTTTCTCAAATTACTTCATCCCAAATATATCAGAGCAATATGTTACTTCAGAGAAGAGAAATGAGCTGACATTGTATATCATGGATACTAACCAACCATGTCTTGAAAAGCTAAAAAGTGTTTGTTGTATTCCTACAATCCCAAAGGGAAATTTAAAAGTTCCTAATGAGCTAATAAACCCCAAGAGTAGAATTTCAACTATGTTCACTGCGGCTGATGAGAGATTTCCAGAGAGATTGTTTTATAATAGTCATTATAGGCATAGCACCCTTTTGTATTTGGGAATGAATGATTCATCTATTCCTAGAGAGATGGTGAGCAATAGAGCAGAGACCATCATGGCATTACCATGTCATAACTGTGCTGTTGAAAGAGCTTTTGAAATACTGTATTATATAACAACACAAAATCCTGATGAGCAAAATAATATTGCACAAAGAATTAAAGCTGTCTCATTTTTACCAGTCATGCCCAAGCCATATCATTGGCCACTTACCTGGAAAGGTGATATGCATCTACATCAAAATTCTCAAGTGTGTATCATCCATGACAAACTGGATCTACAAAGCAAGTTAAAGGCCATTGGATTTTCAAAGCCAGCTGATATGTGTTTAGGAAAATTCAAAGACCTTGTAGGCAGTACAAATTTGTTACTTTGGTTGCCTTGCATAAACAACGATAAGATACCCAAACCAGTAACTGGAAAGCTGGGCATTATTGTGAATGATGATAAGCTGCCATTAAACAATGTGTGTCACCAGCTCAAACTACTAAGTACTGTATCACCAGTAGACAATAACATCAAGAACATCTCTCATAAAATATATAGTTATTTGGAATATATGATTAAAGAGTTTAATGTAAATCCAGAACATTTAAAAGAACTAAGAAGTGAAAAGGTCTTACTTACAAAAACTGGCTTCATGGAACCAAACCTTTTTGCATTTTCTAGTGAGACTGACTGTTCACCTGATTTGTTCTCAGTGGAGGTAGAGGGCCTTGGAAAGTACATGCAACTGATGGAAGTTTTAGGTATTAAATCAACCTTTCATGTAGATGCTGTATTTGAAGTTCTCAATCAAAAGCAAGAAAAATATAAATTGGAAAAACTAAGTGAACCGGAAATACTGCAAATGTCCAAGCTTCTAACATTATTGTTTAATGTTCGAGAGACTAGTTCCAGCAATTATCAGTTGCCCCTTCATTTGTTGCACCTTCCAGATGCTGATGGTTATCTCTGTCCCATCAACAAATTGTGTTGGGAGGATGGAGTAGAGTTGAACTCAAGTGGCTTTCGCTGTTTGCATAAACACATTTCTTTATCACTGGAAATGATAAAGTGGTTAGGGATAAAAACAAAAACCAGACAACGCCTTGAAAACTCTTCCAACAGGATGCACTTTGGCCAGAAAGAACCTTTAACAGTTCGTCTTAAAAACATTCTTAAAGAATATCCGTGTGATTATGGAATTATGAAGGAGCTGTTGCAAAATGCTGATGATGCTGGAGCAACAGAAGTAGCATTCATTAAGGATTTTCGACAACTCTCCACTGAAAAGCTTTTTGACAAACAATGGGCACCACTACAAGGGCCTGCTCTGAGTGTGTACAATAATAAGTGTTTTACAGAAAAGGATCTTCAGAATATTCAAGACTTGGGCAACAGTACGAAAATTTTAGATCCAGCCAGTACAGGACAATATGGCATTGGTTTCAATGCTGTTTATCACATAACTGATGCTCCATCATTCTTGACACGAGGACCGCAAAGAGAGACACTCTGCATGTTTGATCCACACTGCAAGTATGATCCTATGGCCACTCCAGAGAAACCTGGGGTGCAGTTTGTAAATCTGAATGATTTGCGTAAAGATCACCCAGATTCTTTCCAAGGTTACTTGGAAAATATTTTTCTACAGCAGGAAGGCACAGTTTTCAGATTCCCATTGCGAAGTGAAACATCTGACATTGCAAAACCCTTCCAGCTTTACAAACTTAAAGAAAAGTTGAGTGAGTTCCAGGATGAGATGGCAAAATGTTTACTGTTTTTAAGAAATGTTCGAAAAATTTCCATTATGAACATTACTGAAAAAGGGAAGTGTGATACTGAGTATTCAGTTGAGTCATCCATCCATGAACAAAATGAACTCTCAGAATTGCAAAGTATGATGAAAGAAAGGAAACCTGAAAATTCTGCCTTAAATATTGATATGATGAGAGCATGCTATACAATGAAAATTGCAGACTCAAACAATGTTGAGTACACTTGGTACATTGTTCAACAACTTGGTACAGAAAACAAAGACAGTGTGCCTGAAATAATACAGCATGCTTTTACCAACAGATATCTTAGCCTGCTTCCTCATGCAGGAGCTGCTGTTCTTTTAGAAACCAATAAGATAAATAGTGATGATCTATATACAACATCCTGTTATCTTCCATTGCCAACAAAATCAGGATTACCATTTAGTATTAATGGGCATTTTACTCTAAATTCCTCTCGTAGAAATCTGTGGACTGGCATAGAAGACTGTAAAGACAAGTGGAATTCTTGGTTGATGAAGGAGGTACTTGTACCTGCTGCTGTTTATGCTGTTGATCACTATAGAAAATCAGTTTTTCCAGACAACAATATCAGAATGACATTAAGTGAATATACAAGAAAAATTTCTTTGTGTCGGAAAGCCTTCCCTAATGGAATTAATGCACAATCAGAAACATGGAAAAAATTTATCAAATGGTTTTATGAATACATCATTGATCAGCAGCTACATTTCTTTGATGTTTTCATTTTAGATAATGATTATGACAATAGTTCTTTGGTTGAAAATAGACAAAATGTGAATCAGCCACAAAATGGAGAGTTAAATTGGCATGCATTAAGAAAGAATGGGAATGAATTTCCAGTTTACTTTAGTGATGACAAACTTTTACTGATAACCATCTTGCTAAGGAGACTTGGTATGAAAGTGAGTAGCTCTTTTATGTGTTGCATCCTCCAATCTGTAGGAATTGAGTATCTCACTCTTACACCTGATATTGCTCTCGAGTTTCTTCATTCCTGGGATGAAAATTACCCTGACAAATGTAACCCAATGATAATGAAACACATCACAGAGACTCCATTTTTATGTATAGAGAATGTGTGCAACCTTTTCAAGTATCTTTCACACTCTCAAAATTTTCCTAGTAAATTGGAAAGGCTTCCACTGTTGCTCACTAATGACAAGATTCTCAAATACTTTGATACTGATGATCCATTATTCATTTCATCATACTGTCCTCTACTACTGAATTCAGGAAATGAATTTTTAAACAGTGATATGGTAGAATTAGTAGAAAATACTCTTAAAAACTTTACAGACCAAAGTGTGCTCAAACGGTTCACATTAAAGGATCTTGCTGACAGACTGCATAGAGAATTAGGCCAGGAATATCATGCCTGTGAAGACATTTTGCCTTTAGGTGGCGATGCACTACCAAATGTAAAATGGTTAGATTTGTTATGGTCATTTATTGTAAATTATGTAGAAGAAAATTTCTATGGCAGTGACAAAGAATCAGACAAAAAAATAAATTATGTGGAAGGCCATAAATATATTCAGAAGACTCTTGGAGACTGGGCCTTGTACCCATTAATTGATAAGGAGAAGTTGTATGTAATTTCTGTAAAAAATGCTTGGAGAGTTTTAGACAGCAATGATCCAGCCCATTGCAGTGATTCACCTTCGGTGTTCCATCGCTTACCTGTTCCACATACTTACAGTGATATTACTCATACTCTTAAATTAAATCTAGCAGCAACTTTAAGAGATCCTACTGTTGTTTTAGACAACCTTTACTTTCACAGAGAGAGAATTGCCGAGTATGTTTATCAGAGTGCCATAATAGTTAAGGCCAAGACACTGAAAATTACTGATATATTGGAATATTTTGGTCATTACTGTGAGAGAGAATCTCTTTCTAAGGCTAAACTCTCTTCACTGAGTATCTTTGAAGATGTTTCAGGAGTAGTACAAAAATTGGAAGGCATAGACTTTATTGTACCAGATTTATCAAAACTTGCCAGTAATTTTAGAGATTTAGCTAAACTTGCCAAAGATGACAATATAATTATTTTAAAGAAAGCCACATCAGACAAAATAAAATATCTTTACCAATATCTGAAAAAAGATTGTTATATGGAGGATATGGAAATTTATGCTAAACTGATTTTGCCAAAATATACATATTTGCAAGAAAATCAGAGGACCGATTTTATGAAAATTTTAAGAGATGAACTAACAAAATTACAATACAAGAACGAGGACATGTGGAAACAAAGTGAAAAAAATGTTGTTTTAGTATTAAAAAAGACTCCTATTATAAACCTTAATGGAAATTTTATAACTGCAGATCATTTTTATGATCCAGATAATCCAGTATTCAAGGTAATTGTGTTAAGCAGTTTACCACCAGAATGGCAAAAACATGAATGGAGTTATTTTCTCAAATTGGCTGGCATGGTACATGAACTGACTGCAGAAATGTATGTACAGTATGCTAGTGAATTAACATCTGGTGATTCTAAGGTTGAATTAAAGTCTAAAACTCTTACTAAATACCTTTTTGATAACTTCGACGAGCTAAAATCAAGATGTTCTCAAATAAGGAGAATTGAATTTCTAGTACCTGAAGAATCTGAAAGACTAAGACAAATTTTACCATATTTTAAAACAGCATCTGGGCTAGTCTCTTTTTCTGGTGGTGTGCCATCAAAATTTTCTGATCTTCTGTGGACAACAACAAGTCTTTTGCCACAATATGCAACTAATGTTGCATATAGTTATCATGCTCAAGAAGATTTAAACATCTTGAAGACTCCCCCTCAAGAAAAAGTTCTTGAGCACATAAGCAAACTTTGCACATTTTTAACATCTAAACAGGAGAATTCAAGCTCTAACATTGTGTCTGTGATGGAAAGCATTTACCAGCATTTACATAACAGTCTTCATGATGTGCTTGCTTACCAGACTATTCCATTAGTGCACTTACCCAGTCAAAAGACCTTTGTTACTGCTAATTTAGTAGTTGAAAATTTGGAAGGAGAAATTATCCCATATTTATATAAAGCACCAATAAAATATGGGAAATACATTGACCTTTTTAAAAAGCTTGGAGCTGTTGAGGTTGCTACTTGTGACACTTATGCCCAAGTTTTAAAGATGATCTATAACAAAAGTTGCCAGCAAAAGTTACACCCTGAGGAATGGAATTGTATGAAGTTGGCTCTTCGAGGCTTACAGAAAAATATGCTGAAGCTCAAAGATATTACAGTTTCTGAGTTATACCTTCCAACCAAAGAAGGAAAATTAGAAAAGTCTTCTGAAATGTATGTGGCAGATATTGAGGAATATTTAGATGCCTTAAAGGGAAAGTTAAATGAATCAATATTTATAGGTTTTCATATCCTAAAAATACTACTGAATGATGCTGACTTTGTGAAGTTTTTGCCAAATAATTTACAGCCAAAGCTTTTGTCTCAGGCTGTGAAAGAAGACCTAGAAAGCAATACTGAGGAAATAACAACAAAATTACTTAAACAGTTAAGAGAATTACTTTATTCCAAAGGTTTTAAAATGGCAGTACTGAGAATCATAAATCATAATAATAAATCACAAGGAATCTTTTTTACTAAAGCAAAAGTAAAAGAATTGATGAGTACTTTTGACAGAGTAGATGTGAAACAGGTGAAGACAATTACCACAAATTTGAAGGTTAATCAAGAGGAAGTGGGTAAACGAAATCGAAAGTATTTTGTGAAAGTGAGTAATGAAGGAGAGAGAAAAGTAACATTATATATTTGTGAGAACATTACCAGTCCTTTGCTTACAAGTGGACTTCGCCAAACTTACAGAAAATTGCTGAACTTAACTTCAGTGATAGTGATGGACCATTTAGCAAGCATACTGAGTTTATATGAAAAACCTCATGATATTCCAGCAGTATTAAATGAGTTGAATATCACTGCTTGGGAAATTATGAATACTGATTATGAATTCTATCCAGCAGAGATAGGTTCTTATCTTAATAAAGAATTAATCCCTTTGCTGGATAATGAGTTTTGCAAATTCCATGAAGGAGAAATTGTTTGCATGAAGAAGTATATTCTTGGAGAGGTTAAAGATGAAGATCTGGAAGAGAATATTTATATCATTGTTCAAGTGAAACGGTTGGTAAGACCTCATGATAATGTGTTTATGGATGAATATGAAGTTGAAACTGGATATGAAGTTAAGTCTTTGTTGGTAGTTAGATCCCATCAGCTATACAAGTTTGTAAGACCTGCCGCAAATGACTGCAATGACATAATGCTAGCTGATCACATAACTGTAACTGATGATGTATCCGATAATCTCACTGATGATGTATCTGATAATCTCACTGAAGAAGAAATTATGAAGATGATAAAAAAGCAAATTCAAGAAATCTGGAAAGTTACAGATGAAAAAGAAAAACGCCATCTCCTGCGCCGCCTGATTCTCAAGTGGCATCCAGACAAGAACAGTCATAGGGTCGAGCTTTGTACCCGTGTCATGCAATATATACAGCACCTAATGAAACGGCTAGAAAGTGGAGAGGATATATCAGATGAAAATGTAAACACTTCATATTCAGATAGTGATCCCAGTGACTTCTTCAGAGGTACAGGTATGTTCCGCCCACCATATTCACATAGTGATCCCAGTGACTTCTTCAGAGATGCAGGTACGTTCCAGCAACCAGGAAGAAGGAATAGAAGTTCCTATGGATCATTTAGAAACCGAACTTCAGAGGAAAAGATGCCTGATCACCCTGAAAGCATGAAATGGCTTAAACAGGCTGAACATGACTTTTCTGAAGCCAATCGACGTCGTGGAGAATCTTCGTGCTGGATCATGTATATGTGCTACCAGGTAAGCTTGAAAGATATATTTATGTTCAATATTGTTTATGTAAACAGAGTACATTATAGAACCAGAAATAGAAATTGCTAATTTTCACTTTTATCTCACTTTGTCTCATGAACATTTAAGTTACAGTACTGTATTTGGTTATCATACTAGCTTCCACCTATGTCCATTATATACTATACTTATTATTGATTTAATGTTTGTCCCTTTAATCAGATTCTCAAATTTAAAGCACGTCAGAATCTCATTGTCATGAGTATTTGAGAAAGTAAAACAACCCCCTGCAAAAATAGCTTCAATAGTAAAATCACTTGAAAATACAGGTTGTAGTAGAAATGAAGTACCAACAATTTTTTTTTTTCAACAAGTCGGCCGTCTCCCACCGAGGCAGGGTGACCCAAAAAGAAAGAAAATCACCAAAAATACTTTCATCATTCAACACTTTCACCTCACTCATACATGATCACTGTCTTTGCAGAGGTGCTCAGATACTACAGTTTAGAATAGTCCCTCCAAACTGTCACTATCCCAGACCCCTCCTTTAAAGTGCAGGCATTGTACTTTCCATTTCCAGAACTCAAGTCCGGCTAAATCAATAACCGGTTTCCCTGAATCCCTTCACTGAATATTACCCTGCTCACACTCCAACAGCTTGTCAGGTCCCAAAAACCATTCGTCTCCATTCACTCCTATCTAACACGCTCACACATGCTTGCTGGAAGTCCAAGCCCCTAGCCCACAAAACTTCCTTTACCCCCTCCCTTTAATCTTTTCGAGGACGACCCCTACCCCTCCTTCCTTCCCCTACAGATTTATATGCTCTCAAAGTCATTCTACTTTGATCCATTCTCTCTAAATGACCAAACCACCTCAACAACCCCTCTTCAGCCCTCTTGACTAATACTTTTAGTAACTCCGCACCTCCTCCTAATTTCCACACTCCGAATTCTCTGCATAATATTTTCACCACACATTGCCCTTAGACAGGATATCTCCACTGCCTCCAGCCTCCTCCTCGCTGCAGCATTTGCAACCCATGCTTCACACCCATATAAGAGTGTTGGTACCACTATGCTTTCGTACATTCCCTTCTTGGCCTCCATGGATAACGTTTTTTGTCTCCACAGATACCTCAACGCACCACTCCCCTTTTTTCCTTCATCAATTCTATGGTTAACCTCATCCTTCATAAACCCATCCACTGACAAGTCAACTCCCAAATATCTGAAAACATTCACTTCTTCCATAATCCCTCTCTCTAATGTGATATCCAATTTTTCTTTATTTAAATCGTTTGATACCCTCATCACCTTTCTCTTATCTTTGTTCACTTTCAACTTTCTACCTTTACAAACCCTCCCAAACTCGTCTACTAACCTTTGCAACTTTTCTTTAGAATCTCCTATAAGCACAGTATCATCAGCAAAAAGTAACTGTGTCAACTCCCATTTTGTACTCGATTCCCCATAATTTAATCACACTCCTTTCCCCAACACCATAGCATTTACTTCTTTTACAACCCCATCTATAAATATATTAAACAACCATGGTGACATCACACATAACTGTCTAAGACCTACTTTTACTGGGAAGTAATCTTCCTCTCTCCTACACACCCTAACCTGAGCCTCACTATCCTCATAAAAACTCTTTACAGCATTCAGTAACTTACTACCTATTCCATACACTTGTAACATCTGCCACATTGCTCCCCTATCCACTCTATCATATGCTTTTTCTAAATCCATAAATGCAACAAAAACTTCTCTACCTTTATCTAAATACTGTTCAGATATATGCTTCAATGTAAACACTTGATCTACACATCCCCTACCCACTCTAAAACCTCCTTGCTCATCTGCGATCCTACCCTCTTGTCTTACCTCTAATTCTTTCAATAATAACCCTACCGTACACTTTACCTGGTATACTCAGTAAACTTATTCCCCTATAATTTTTACAATCTCTTTTGTCACCCTTTCCTTTATATAAAGGAACTATACACGCTCTCTGCCAATCCTTTGGTACCTTCCCCTCTTTCATACATTTATTAAACAAAGATACCAACCACTCCAACACAATATGTCCCCCTGCTTTTAACATTTCTGTCATGATCCCGTCAATTCCTGCTGCTTTACCCCCTTAATTCTACGTAATGCCTCCCGCACCTCCCCCACACTCACATCCTGCTCTTCCTCACTCCTAAAAGAAGTTATACCTCCCTGACCAGTGCATGAAATTACCACCTCCCTTTCTTCATCGACATTTAAAAGTTCCTCAAAATATTCCCGCCATCTACCCAATACCTCCAACTCCCCATCTACTAACTCCCCTACTCTGTTTTTAACTGACAAGTGCATTCGTTCCCTAGGCTTTCTTAACTTGTTTATCTCACTCCAAAACTTTTTCTTATTTTCTGCAAAATTTCTTGACAGTGCCTCTCCCACTCTTTCATCTGCTCTCCTTTTGCACTCTCTCACCACTCTCTTCACTTTTTTTACTTTCCATATACTCTGATCTTCTTACAACACTTCTGCTTTGTAAAAACCTCTCATAAGCTACCTTTTTCTCTTTTATCACACCCTTTACTTCATCCCACCAATCACTCGTCTTTCCTCCTATTCCCACAAACTTCTGCCCCACATTCTAATACATACTGCCTTTTTAAAACAATCCCAACCCTCTTCAACCTCCATACTATTCATACTTGCATTCACCCACCTTTCTGCCAACAATTATCTTCATAAAAAAGCTGCACAAGTATTATCTTAGAACAACTGCAGTACTTTTTAACAAATCACAGAAAATGTACTATATATCCTCTTCTAACTGCTTTGATACATGTCTTCTACATACTTTCAAGTATAATTTAAGTATAATTCGGTATTTGCAAATAGGTAATTAATTATAAACATCTAAATTTCATTCCTTTTTTTTTCAGGCAGCAGAGAAGATCTTAAAAGCAGCCTTGTATCTTGAGGACCGAAGCACGGCAGCAAAATTTCATTGGGGCAAAAAAATTTATTCACTTCTTGACAT